>JAUEJL010057551.1:0-19226 GCA_032274825.1 Drosophyllum lusitanicum | reverse complement strand
CCGATAACCGTTTTAACCGACCCGATTTAACCGAACATTGACCGGGTCGGTCGGTTATTTCGGTTATCGGTTATTTTTGACGGGCCTAGTGGGTTGTGGTCGGTGCCGGTGGTTTTGGTTGGTGGCAGAAGGTGGTGGGGGAGGTGTATTAAATTTCAATTTCAATTCCATTTTAACAACTAAATACAATAGGTAAGGACTTTAAATTCTAAATCAAATTCCTTCATATTCCAATTACTTCTTAGATTTCAATTCTATTAAAAAACGTTCTGCAAATCAAACGACACCCTAGTATATCCAAGTAACTTTAATGCTTATACCTTTTCTTTGATTTGACGGAAATCATACTTCAGCTTTTAGAAAGCGATAAAAAGATTAAAATTAAAATAGTGAAGCGGGCAAAGAAAAAAAAGAAAAAAGAGAAAAAAAGGAGATATTTTCACGATAAAGTGAAACTTGTGTTTGGGCGTCTTAATGCAATCATTTCGCGTTGGAAATAGTTTTGCTTTTGCATGGTTCATTGTTTTAGGGGGAGAAGTCGTTTTCTTTGTATACAAAAATAGTTAAAACTGGGATTTTCTTGTAATTGTGTTTTAACGGTCGGTGACACTTAGTTTAAGATTGAGGTTCGGGATTCAAATTCTAATCCTATGTTTTTTTTTTGTCTACAACCATGATTCTCTAATGTTAACTGTAAGACCGGTTGCTAAGAAAACTCTTAGGATGAGTAATTATAAAAAAAATTAATCATTGGTTTTATATTATCTTCATGCGCTATCTACTGATGGTCTATATATGATAATTGACAATAGAGATGACAAAATGCATAGTAGTAGCAAGTTAGAATGAGTAAATTCATAGTCTAAGTTGCTTTGAGCTTTTTCCTAAATAATTGATGCATTAAATATGAGTTAGTAACATAATTTTCAAATAAAATAAAGTAGATTACCGTATAAAAAAATGGGAAATGATATCTGCAGTTAATTGTATCTAACTTATGTGTAATTACACTCACATACCATTTAAATTATTAAAACACTCAAACGACTAAAATATCTATTGTGTAGGTGGTATGCGAGTGTAACTACACCTAAACTAAGTGCAGTTAACCGCACTGATCATTTCCCTGTAATAAAATACTTAACCTTGTTTAAACCATTTCTTATTCAATATTTCTCTATTTAGACGATTTCCAAACTATGTTTATAATATAAAAGTTTTTCTCAGTATCTTCTTCGCCCGTAATTTTAGTCCCTCTTCATCCTATGACAAGTTTCTTTTATCCTAGATGATATATTTATTTTAATTTTTTTTCTTTGACATAACAAATAGTGTCAACGACAATTAGGAAAACCCCAAATTAAACCCCTACAAACAATGGCCCTAATAACACATGTTGATGGAGGGGCAAAAGTTGCCATTGGAGTAGACAACTTTTCAAGAATGGGCCTAGCTTCCTTCCCACCTTTACTACTTTTTCTTCGGTTGCAATTCTTAGTCGTTAAAATCGAAATATATCATTCAAAATTGGTCCAAAAGTATTTCAATATTGATTTGATACGAATCAAGACTATTTATTTATGTTTATTATCAACTTTAAAGTTACTTTTATTTCCCTGTTTGTTGATCTAATTTTCGACTTTTTGCTTGTGTTTTAAGCTTAAAAAAAATTCCCATATCCAACCTTTGTGTCTCAAAGGAACAAAAGTACAAAGTGGAGAGAATCAATTTTCCAAAAGAAAATAAATAAAAGGTTTAGAATTTATAAATAAAAATAACCTACCTTCTTTTACCCTCATAAATAAGGTTATGTATCAACTATAATAGTATAACGATTATGATGTTAGAGTTTGTAAGGATAAAACTAAGAAAGTTCATAGAAATGGAAGGAAATACTCATAATAGATGTAAACATGTCTAAACAAAGAAACCTATACCCTTGTAATAGTTGGTAATTATAACTAGGTTAACTTTATTTAATACTTATTAGTTACTAATAAATTTAATAAACATTTAACGACTGTTTTGAACAGCAAACTCATACAAATCTTAAATACTGCATCTTTATTTTAACTGAGTTTTGAACTTTCAACCTCAATAAGAGATGAACACTTTACATCCATTCATAACGTTAGACCAAATACTCTTTAATGATTAAGTAATCTTTTTTAAGAGTTACTTTAATTTGTTTTCAAGAACATTCCTTTGTCTTTAATATATTCAAGAACATGTTCAAGCAAATAAATGTTGGCTTTAGTGCAAATCATTAAAGGAGTTTGTGGTTTTATTGGGTTGGATAGTATCTTTCTTTTTTCGATTGCCCGTATTTGGGGTATAAAGGAATCGACTTACCTTTGTTCATCAATCCTTCTCAAAATGGAGAAGAAAAATAGAAGATGTAGGTGAGAGAGCAAGATCTCATTTAGTAAAGGTGAATATCTATACTTATGAGTGAAAGTTATATGAAAAGACAACTACAACTCATTAAATAGTGAGATTTGAGGTATCAATCAGGGGTTCACACTTGTTCATAAGGAGTGGCTCTTGTCCCTTGATATTAAGTGGTTATACCAACCACTCCTAACACTATGTTGGATGATCTGCACAATACTTCTTATAAGAAATTTTGAAGGTTGGAGTCTAGAGTCTAAGTTGTTAGAACACCGAAACCCATAGCCTGGGAGGCTATTCTTTGGCCCGGAAGGCCGTTTGTGCCTCGACAGGCTTTCCTTGGCTTGCCGCTTGCAAGATTGTTTCATGCTAAAAGGTTGTTAATTTCTGATATGAATGTTAGGGTTATCTTTTATAATAACTCACAATTCCATATTTCTAGATATCATGTCATAATAACCTTAAATTGGTAATTAGTAATAGGTTACTAATTTATAACTATTAACATGAACTAATTAAATCTATTTGTTATTTAAGTAGTAACTAAAATCTTTTAGATTTATTTTAATTTTGTTTTGAGGATGCTTTTCTTAGTATGCTCTTAGAATAGAATATTTAAACACCTATAACTTCATTTGTATATGTTATTCTTTAACTTCCTTTCTAATTTTAAGAATCTTCATGTACTTATTAAGTAAGAGATTATACTTTCACTTGAACATTTTTAATTTTCATCTAAGAAAAATACATGTTTCACTAACTAGTAACATAGTTTCAAAGATATTGCATATTCCATGAATAAATCAACTTTTTAAGTCGAAGTGTTATCTTTCTTATTAAATACAACTTACAAACAATATCCTTGTCTGAACTTGTTTTTTTTATCAAAAAACAAAAAAACATTTATACAAGAGATAAAAGAAAATTTGGAAGAAAAGTATACATAGTTAGTGTCATTTTCAAGCCATACAACTTTTCATGAATTTGTAGTTAAAGCATCCTTCGTGCGATTTCTTCCGAACCACGAATTGAGCATGATTTTTTTAATTTTTTTCATCGATGCTAAGTTGCTAATTATAGTTATATTTTAATAGTGGTCACTATTTAAATTAAAAAACGAACAAATATTCATACTTTGTGGGATTACTTCCGACCGCTATGACATCATTTGCCATGCAACTCCAATCAAGAAAAAAAAATGATAAAATGAAAACAACGTTTTGATTTAATTAATGTGGATTTTAGTCACCTAATAATGATTATGGTTTCCACTAGTCTTTATTTTCTTGATAATAAATGTGAAAGGGACTCTTCATTAATCTTAATCTCCTTATGTCCTATTTTTAACTAGATATTTGTTTGGTCCTTAGTTTATTATTTGAAAGCTTATGTGTCAATGCCTATATTATATTATAATTATAATTACTAGATTAGATGTCCGTGTGAAAAATAGGTTGGTCTAAAAATGATAAATATTGAAAATTAATAAAAAAGTATTAAATAATTATAAAAAGTTAAAAAAATAATGACAGACAGCGTCAACACCTAGACCAGCGGTAGATGCGTCGACGTGAGGGGGAGAGTAAACATGATGGCAGAACCGTACGTGAAATTATGATACTAAGAGACGTTAATGTATTTCTTGTACAAGTCATCGATCATTATTGTTACAATTAGAAGCAATAAGGTCAAATATTTATTTGTTATAATTAGAAATTTTTTTAAAATTGGTTATAAAATATTTTAAAATGATTAAATTAAGAATTTGGTTAATATGATATTTTAAAAAGTTATAAAAGGTGAATATGATATTTATAAATTAGAGTAAACAAATATAATATTTTAAGGTTTATGAATGACATATATGAAATTATCTATAATAATTTTGATTCACGAACTTTGACTCCTAAAATTCAAAGTTAAATCGAATTTTCAATTTAAATGTATGGATTGGATTTAATTTACCAAAACGAAAAGATATGATTGATGATCCAAGTTAGTATTTTATTTATATTTAGAGATTATATATTTACATATACCACTAGTAATGTGTAAGTTTTGTATTTATTTTTATACAATTTAATATAATATAGTTTGTAATAACATATTACTACCGGTTATCTTACTGTTTCTGGCGACTTGAATGTCTCAAGTATTTTCATCGGGGTAGGGTGACTTCTTAGATACATGTGATTTTTCTTGAATCGTATGTTGTTGTTGATTCAGGATCTCTTGTGACTTTTTTTTACCTATGAATACGTTGAAAAATGTCTCACGTCTTATCCTATAGACCTATCGCCCTTGGGGAATATAACGGGCATATGTGTATGTAACCGGTAAAAGAGATGTCAAAAAGATGTCCTTGATGGCAAAAAATGGTAAAAATAACCGGTTATCTTTTAAAAATCCGGTGCATTTAATTATAAAATTAAATATATAAAATAACAAAACATCTAAAATAAGATATATTTTAGTAAGCTAAAATCTAAATAAAAAAATCGTAGGTTTCCTTTTGAAAGAATTTAGTCGAGGAAACTGGATTCTTTTTTTGATATTTCAATTTTCAAAGACTTATGTACTCGTGGGTAAAAGAATACGAATCCGAACCTACCCGACCCAACCCGTTTCCGTAGTCAACGATTAAGTCAAACCACACAAACTACACGTGGACATTACACATCCTATTTCACATTTATTCACCTATATATACCTTCTTCCATACACACTATCTTTCAATCACACCATTCACTCAATCACTTTCTCTCTCTAACTCCACGGCCATATCTTATGAGTTTCTCTCTCTATCCATCTGTTCTTTCTGTTAATTTGTTCAATCAGTCATCACTTTCACAGACATTGGCCGGCAATTTGAGAATTTGATACAGAAATCTGTCGGTTTATTACTTCAATTTGCACTTTTCTCAACCAGTCGCCGGTAAAAGATCAGTAAGCCGTAATGATTACCGGGCATGACTTCTACACCGTAATGGCGGCGATGGTGCCACTATACGTCGCTATGATTCTCGCTTACGGCAGTGTACGGTGGTGGAAGATATTTTCCCCCGATCAGTGCTCAGGCATCAACCGTTTCGTTGCTATTTTCGCCGTTCCTCTACTCTCGTTTCACTTCATTTCTCTGAATAATCCGTACGAGATGAACTTCCGATTCATCGCCGCCGATACCCTCCAGAAGCTCATCATGCTGGTGGTACTCGGAATTTGGGCGAATTTCACAAAAAACGGGAGTTTAGAATGGATGATTACGATTTTCTCACTATCGACGCTACCAAACACTCTGGTGATGGGGATTCCGTTGCTGATTGCGATGTACGGTGAATACTCGGGGTCGTTGATGGTGCAGGTGGTGGTGCTGCAGTGTATAATTTGGTACACTTTACTGTTGTTTTTGTTCGAATACCGTGGGGCTAAGATTCTGATCATGGAACAGTTCCCGGAAACTGCCGCATCGATTGTGTCGTTCAAGGTGGAATCCGACGTCGTATCGCTTGACGGCCATGATTTTCTAGAAACCGATGCTGAGATCGGAGACGACGGGAAGCTTCATGTGACGGTGAGGAAATCTAATGTTTCTAGAAGGTCGGTTGGGCTAACCGGAATGACTCCCCGGCCGTCGAATTTGACCGGGGCAGAGATCTATAGTTTGAGCTCGTCGAGAAACCAGACTCCAAGAGGATCGAATTTTAATCACTCTGATTTCTACTCTATGATGGGGTTTCCCGGTGGTCGGTTATCTAATTTTGGTCCGGCGGAAATGTATTCCGTTCAGTCGTCGAGAGGTCCAACACCTCGGCCGTCGAATTTTGAGGAGAGTACTGCTCCTGGACCATTAAATTCTCCTCGTTTCGGATCTTACCCGGCTCCGAACCCGGAGATTACATCCACGGTGACGAAAACAGCAAAAACCCTACAACCAACACACACGGCGGCGCAACTTAATGTCTCACAAACCAAGGTGAAAAATGACGACAAAGAACTCCATATGTTCGTCTGGAGCTCCAGCGCTTCGCCGGTTTCCGAAGCCGGTGGACTGCACGTGTTCGGCGGTACTGAATTCGGAGCGACGACGGAACACTCAAATCGACCCGATCATGACGACGCTAAAGAAATCCGGATGGTTGTCTCCTCCGATCACCCCGAAACAAAAGGTATATTAGAACTTTTCTCGAATAGAATTAATTTATGACGTCGATTTGATGATAATGGCGGAGAATGTACAGGCGGGGAATTCCGGCGTGATGAATTCAATTTCGGAGATGAAGAGAGGGAGAAAGAGGGTTCAGTTGGGTTAAGGAAACTGGGTTCAAGCTCTACGGCGGAGGTACCGGTTGTTGAGGGGAATGCCGGAAAACTGATGCCGCCGGCGAGTGTAATGACCCGATTAATATTGATAATGGTGTGGCGAAAGCTTATCCGGAACCCGAACACGTATTCGAGTCTCATTGGTCTAATCTGGTCTCTTGTTTCATTCAGGTAAAATTAATATATTTCGTACACTTTGACTATAATTTGTTTTTTTTAAAAAATAAAATGTTTGTTTAATTTTTTATTTATTAAAACATGAGACTGATATAAGGTAAGAAATTATGCAAAGATTGGGGGGACATTTTGCATTATTTGTCAAGTCAAAATATTGAATTACATGTGATTTTCTAGAGCAAGATAATCATTTAGTATGTAAGAGTTATAATATATAAAAAATATATATATGCATGTTTATTTAACGAGTTTAATGATGACAGGTGGCATGTGGCAATGCCGAAAATAGTAGAAAAATCTATCTCAATACTCTCGGATGCTGGTCTTGGAATGGCCATGTTTAGCTTAGGTGAGGTTTATTAATGATTAATTTAGAATATTTTTTTAGTATTAATGTAATACGAGGAAATAATACATGATTGTTTGATGTTACACTTGTAAACTTTTTGAATAAGAAACGAAATATAAACATTAAAATGTCTAAAATGATCTTAGGTTAAAATTTGTATGACATTGTGTTATTTAAATCATGTACATTTTGCCATATAGTATTAATCTAAAAAAAGAAAAGAAATGATTGTTATTTATATATCGGGAGCGTAATGATTGATGAATAGACTGTAGTGGGTACATCTTTTTGATTAGAGATTTAGCTATCAATCCTATCATGTCGCTGGGTTCTTTTCTTTTCATTTTCATTTTCATTTTAAGAAAAGAAATAATATACCGTGAATATTTATGATGTCAAATCTGTCCGTAAAATGTTATAACAACGGTGATCGATTTCATTGTAAAACAAATCGATCGAACACATAATAGTTAGTTATAACGTACGTACACTTAATTACATTCAATCATCATCAGAAGATGGAATTGAAGAAGCTCGATCCTCTACGGAATAGCTAATTGTACGAATTGATTTGTGTTTTGAAGGTCTTTTCATGGCGCTTCAACCAAAGATAATAGCATGTGGAAACTCAGTCGCTGCTTTTTCAATGGCTGTTAGATTTTTAACAGGACCGGCTGTGATGGCAGCTGCATCTATTATTGTTGGCCTCCGTGGTACCCTCCTCCACGTCGCCATCGTCCAGGTAATTAATTAGTTAATTAATTAAACCTCCATCCTCCTTAATCATATATCTTTAGCATTAGCCACCCACTTACATACACTTAATTCACATTTCAATGAATGATCGAATATACAGGCGGCGCTTCCTCAAGGGATCGTACCCTTTGTTTTCGCCAAGGAATACAACGTTCATCCTACAATCCTTAGTACTGCGTAAGTACAAGCTAATTATACTAATCCTCTCTTATCATCCGCTCCATTTTTAATTAAACCAAAAACCCTAGTCATGATCTGGCCGCTAAAATAAGAATTCATCATGTTTTAACAGTATTTTTTTAATAAATTTTACAGGGTGATATTTGGAATGCTGATTGCGTTACCAATTACTCTCGTTTACTACATTCTTCTTGGTTTGTGAGACATAGGATTAAGGAACAAATTAAGCAAATCAAATCTGGGATTTCTTCAAGAAATCACTAAAAACAAGTGCATTGAAGGAAAAGAAAGTTCCTTTAAAGACTCCAAAACAATTGGAAATTGGATTTTTTTTGTCTTGATTTGATGCACCTCTCCTTGATATAAGGATCTTGCTCCCAAAAACTACAATTGCCAAACTAGATACTAAGTTTCCAAGAAACCACTCAACAGATGTATGGGTTTTGATTTGTAGAGGAAAACAAGGAAAGATGACAAATTTAATGGACTAAATAAAGAATATCATAGTTGTATATTGGCATGTATGTTGATTAGTGTAGTATATACATTATCCTTTGTTTTTATATGTAATTTTTTAATCTAATTGCTTTAAACTCATTCTCTCTACTATTCTCGAGAAGAGGTATAACTATTTACATTCTATCTTTAAACACTCCGTCCAAACAAGATTAAGTACTAGATGTTCTACTTTAGAGTCTTTATGTTAACTTAATTGGAGTCGATTTAGAACATCATGACATGGTCTATGTGCGAAATTCTGTTTTTATGTACTAATACCTGTGATAGTGCTTTGATTACATCTTGTTGATATTTGGATGAAATAAAGGCTTTCGAATAACGTTACTTGAAACCTTGTATATGTAAAACTACACTTATTAAAGAAAAGTTGTTCTAAATTTAAATGATTAAAAGAAATTAACTTTTATGATCTTCTACTGGTGTTGAGATTAAATTTAAATATTTGTTGGAACAGATCATAATACACATCTACAACTATGATTATGAAGGCAAATCTTTTTTTTTTCTTCTAGAAAAGATGTAAAGAAATTTAAAAAATGCTATAATATGTAACTTTTTATTTCATGTTCATGCATATGCTCAAATGCCAAAGAATTGAATATATACCTTGTAGTAATCCTCATAAAGTAAAGAAAAAGATGATAAAAATTAGACAAGATTTTGAGTTGGCTTTGAAAGCACATTAACTTCACTTTTGTGCCAGAAAAAGCACTTTTTGTAGACTTTTGTAAGCAAATAACTTTATTTCACTACCCATTTGTCAATTGGGGCCATGATGTCATACACTTCATCCTAGAGTGAATGCTTCTTTTTTCTTTTTTTAATATAGCATGCCATTTGGTAAATAAGGTTAACCTCTTAATATAGTACGAGACTATGCGTATCCATCTTCTGTGTAGAGCATGGAATGACATGAAAGTAGAATATGTTAATATGAAAAGGATGCTGATAGTCTGAATGTATGACCCCTAATTTATGCTACTTGACATAAATAAACTAATAAAAGAAAAGGCAACTGACCCATTACACATGATAAAAGAAATAATTTTTTTTATTTGAAATTAAAACCTTCTAACTCTACATGTTTTTGAACTGCAAATATAATTTCTTGATTTGTTAAAAACCAAATATGGTTTTCTACTAAAAAAGACGGACAAATGTTTAAACAAAGTTTTTTTTTTATTTGAAATCTTTGGAAAAGAACTAATGAATAAACCTAATTATATGTCTAATGCGTTAATTGATTGACAAGCGTCTTGATTATTTTCTCTTTTCAAACCTTTGCTTTTTGATAGATGCTACTATTTTGGCCCCCTCTTTCTCACATACTAGATATATCAGATAAATAATTTATAGTTTTTAATACATGTCATACACTCACATACATCACATCATATGGGTTAATTTATATTTACAAAGAGTCTATATAGAAAGAATTGGACAAAGAAAATTCACCCTCGATCAACTTTTCAAATTGTTTGTATCTTTGATCATAGAAGATATGAGAACATTACCGGCCTGAACATTTTCCAATTGATTGCAAGTAAAAAGGTGAAGAAATGGTGGCCAAATTTCTTCTTCTTCACGGTTCACACACTACACACACTTATGAACAACGGTTACTATGTTTATGCATAGGGTTTTGCACCTTAAATTTGCTTAAGTACCCTTCCATACTTCCCTTAACTGTCACAAATGGTTTCCCAACTCAAATAAAGCAACACTTAAATATTAGAGTGAAGAAATAAAAAGGAACCAATCTTTTATTACTATAAAATACTATTACAACTTAGAATCATGTATTACAATCTTTTTCAAATGCTGCCTTTGATTATTTTCCGTTTGTTTTCCAGATCCAGGTTAATTACTATATATAAGTGTTCATCAGTTGCATAGAGGGTTTGTTTTCGATCTATTCAGATCGCAATCAATTAGGGTGTGTTTGTTGTACAAATCACAAGTCGACTAGGGTACGTAAGTGTTCATGAATTAATCGATTGTTTGAGATTGAGTTCCAATCCAAAGGATCTCATTAATCGATCCCGCAAGTTAGAGTTTGGTTTAGATCTTTTGATTTCGTTTGGTTTTGTTCATGTTGGTTCTTGTTTAATGAAATGATTTCGTTCCGGATCGAGCCGATTGGAAGTTTGGATTCATTTAGGTTATATGGTTGTGCTCATCTTTGATTCATCTTAACAAGCTAGCTAGCATGCATTACAACTTCTTAGTTGAAGCTCAGGAGAGCATGCAGTATATATGATGGTTTAAAGATTTGAAAAAATAAAAAGCTAGTTAATAACATTGTACGTAATCCATTTATTATTATTATTATTATTATTATTATTATTATTATTATTATTATTATTATTATGCGAGTGAGATAATAAATTAAAATTTTGAGGTTATTGCTTACTTGTTCGAACATATTGTTATTTGCTTGCATATTTAAAGATGGATTGATTGAATATAAGATTTTATATCTTTATTACTAACTAATTAAATAATCCGTACACACACGAAATAAGCTTTAAAAAAACTTAAAACATTTAACATATAAGATTTTGTAAATAAAATATATAAAGTAATTTAAACAACCGGAATCATATCTATAGAAAAAATAATTAATAAAACAGCTTATTTATTGAATTTTTGAAGATTGAATTAAGACGAGCTTTCACATTTTTAGTACGCAGTACTTCTTTGTCTACTACATTTATAGTTTTATATGTTAAGTTACTATCATCGTCACAAAGATGAAACCTTGAGGGAATTAAGTATATCGTTGTGTATAATGAATCTTAAAAATGATATGAAAGTTCACCTTAAAAAATATTATATGATCTGAAATATGATACCTCCATGATGTTTAACATTGATATCATGTAATCATTTATGTGTTTAACCTTTTCATTTGTTTGAAACAAAATTACTCTCTCTTAAAAAATAATTTTGATCAGAAAGATGTTTATTGAAATCATGTAATCATTTATATGCGCAACCTCTTCATTTGTTAGACGCACATATGATACACAGTTTGTCGTAATTAACTTTATCAAAGTATAATTATAAAAAACATAGTGTATTAAAAACAAGAGTGAAACATTTAAATATAAATAATTAATGCTTATTAATTTTAAAATCTTAAGAATTATTTTAAAATAAGTGAATTTCATACTTCGTAATCCAACGAGTAAGAGTATAAAGTAATAGGAAATAGAATTTTTCAAGAAAAAATTAGTAGATTTGATGAGCAAAAAAGAAATATAATTTCCTTGGAGATAAAAAAATAAGATATATATATATATATATGTGTGTGTGTGTGTGTGTGTGACTGTGTGTGTGAAATTGAGAAAAAGACGGGACTTAAAAAAAGAAGGAAATAAAAACGTAGATATTTGGGTTGAATTAGAGAAGTGGTAGAGAGAAGTCACATTCGAGGTAGGGTGAAGGAGGGACATGGTGGCATGGCTGGTGGCCGGAGGAGGGACCATTCTATCTGCTGCTGCCTGACATCGACACCTCCTTACAACTAAACACTTCCTACTTTATTTTCTTTCTTTCTTTAAAATAATCACATTTATATAATTCTATTCAATAAAATATTGGAAAAAGTTTGAACAAACATTGTTTTTTGCAGAAAATGTAAAAATTGTTTTTAATAATATTAATAAGGGTATTATAGACATTTATATATTTTTTCAATCGTGAGTTACGTTCTGGTTGATATGTAATATTATTAGATTAACTTAAAACTTCCAAAATATCCCTATTTTAATAAGCCATTAACAAGTCATAAATGAGCCCATTCATGATCCATGATACTTCTCGGCCGTTGTTTTATTTTAATCAATAGTCAAGATTGGTTCTCATAATTTTCTTATAAAAAAACAGTTTTCTTATAATATATAAGTTTAACCTGTGTATAAACATCGGGAATGGTTAAAGTAACTTTTAAATGTTTACGGTGTTTAAAAGTACTAACATACATAGTAAAACATACACTGGGATATAAAATCTCTTAAAATGGGTAAATTTATTAAGAATAAAAAATTCATACATAATATTATCATCAGTTTTTTTGTAGAATCTATTTATAATCAAATTTAAATTTTTTAATTTAATCCATTTGGTATACGTTTACATAAATAACCATAAAAATAAGTAGATGTATCTACTCAATGATTTGAACAAATATTTTTGTTAAGATACATAAATATTAACAAACTATATCATCTAAGATATTTAAGAAAATAACGGGGGATGACTAATGAAAAAAATTCTAAAAATATATTGATAACATCATAACCCCTTACTTTTAATATATATTAAAGATTAAAGATACACACACATATAAAACAAGAATCAATATAGAACTAACCTTATATATAGAATCTACAAAACCAATTTCAACATTTAGATTTGGATGATTAATGGTTAAGATTAAGATTACATATTCAATTTATGTAATATGCATAATCTGTTGGAAACTACATATCTGAATTACGTAAAGTGTATATTTGCTCATAATCTCAATCATTGATTATCCATATCTAAAGCCTGAGAATTGATCGTGTAAGTTCTGCATACAAGACTGGTTTTGTACTACATTGATGCAATAAACTTTGGATAAGTTATTAATGTATACAACTTGTATACAATAAAAGAATTAAGAAAGTTGATTCTATTTATTGACAACAAATAAAATTGATTATATACAATAATAACTTATACAAAGTTGGTTTTATTTAGGTATAATAAACCCTAAAAAATAAGGTATAATTCACTTAACGTTCTAAAATTCATAATTTTCTTCGTTCCTACTATGTATTGAAAAATGTTTGTTTCTTTATAATGAGAGAGTATGAAAAATTGCTTTTACATTTTTTAATATTAAAAAAATAATTTTACATTTCCCTTAAATCAAAAAGTTTCCAAGAAACATAATATCATGATTATACACGCATAATATGATCCACTTTAACATCTGGACCATGAAAATTTGAAAATCCAATTAGCTTTCCTTTTAATTTAAATGGTTTTAGACCGCATCGGATCAGTTACCCATGCTGGCTTGGGACTCAGCCCGCAAAGCACACCATCGCCCCCCATAGGTTTGGGGCTGACTGGCTAGATGGGAAACCCGTTGCGGGTAATTATTTTTTTTGACCGTTTGTAACGGTAATTAATATATATATATATATATATATTTATTTATTTATTTATTTTTTCCTCTCCTATATATAACACCCCACCGTCCCGCAGTGCGTCGACGCATCGATCACACGGCAGCCGACATGGCGATGTCAGGTCTGCAGCCCAATACACCCCAACCCTTCCCTCTGGAATATTCCCAGAGTAGGTTGTTGGTGAGACTTGAACCCAAGACCTCACCCTTTAATACCACTCTTTCCTGATTGTGATCCTAACATGGTTGTGCAAAGGTTAGTTCTATAGTGGAATTCTCAATATTTAATACAAATGCATTGTATGAAGAATTTAGACCATGAATGGTTTTCATAACTAAGGCAGATCTGAAACTGGTTCACCAATTGATTTCAATGAGTTAGCAATTTGTTTAATAGAATCACAATATGATGTAACTGGGATATTGCCTTGTTTTAATAGTTTGTAATTGAGAGTGTGTAACTATGATTTCTTGGCAAAGGCATTTTGAAAATAACTATCTTTGATGATTTTCCATAATTGAGCAGCAGATGTAGTGTCGATAGCTAAATGTGCTATTGAAGAATCAAGTGTAGCATTTATTCATGCAGAAACATAGCAATCTAACCTTTCAAAATTTGCAAATTTAGGCGTGTTGGCTGGAGGAGGCACGACATGTACGTTGATAAACTTCAACATGCCAAGATTTTTTAGAATAGTCACCATTTGATGCTTCCATGAAAGGTAATTCTTGTTGTTCAACTTTACCGATACAAAGTTTGAAATATTGGAAAGATTATTCATCGAGTTTTGGGTTCATTATTTTTCAGTTTAGAAAAAAATCACAGGTGTAGAAGATGTCACAATATCGACAGCTCTGATACCATGATAAACTTGTGGGGTTCTAATTAAAAACAAATTAGCTATGAGAGGAGTAGCCCAAGTTCCTTATTAAGCAGATTACAAAGTTCCTTTTCGTTTGATGTGGGACATTACTCAACACTTGGGTCTAGAATCTTACGTAAATCATGCCATTGTGTTTAGTTATTGGAAAAAAGATATCTGACCCACCGTAACCGATAACTAACACTGTGATAGGAGCTACGGTTAGCAAAGGTCCAGTCCAATTCACGACCCACGACCTTTACGAGGTCCATGGAATTCACCACAACAGGAAGTTTACTTCAAAGTCTCGGACTGAAAATGGGACCATATTTGTGAGGGTAAGGCTATTCGCACTGTTCATCTTGCTTATGGCATGGATTTTTTATTTTATTTTACAGTAAGCAAATCAGTGGGCCACACACTTTCTCTCTCTACTAAATTTCTTCTTCTCCTTTTGTTTGAACAACAAATTTCTTCTTCTCCTTAACATTGCCTCCATTGACGCCGCCTTTGCCGGAGACAAGACAACTGCTTCTCTTCTCGCTCCCCTTTCTCCGCCTCTGCTTAAAACCGCCTCCATCACCACCGCCTTCACTGGAGATGACAACCTTTCTCTTTCTCTGCTTATGACCACCTCTATCGTTGCCGCCTTCTCTAGAAACGAGGCCACCATTGTTGCCGCCGACGACATGACAACCCGCTTCTCTTCTTTTTCCTTTTTCTCTGCCTTTGCTTAACATCACCGCTGCCTTCACTGGAGAAGACAACCTTTCTCCACTTCTTCTTACACCACCTCTTTTGTTGCCGCCAACAACCGCCTCCATCGTTGCCGCCTTCGCTGGAGAAAACTATGTGTACTATGTCATTTGTGTGTGATAGGGAGAGAGAGAGATGGAGATGTCGAGCATGGAGTAGAGGGAGACAAAAGAGAACAAGAAAGTAACGGTGACTGCTTTGATATTGGCCCACTGAACCTACCATCTACACTGCTATCCGTGTGGATAGAAGTACAATATTTGTGAGCCATCTGGGTGAATCTTTCGTGTAAGTTGGAGCTGAGAAATAGGAAGTAGCCTACAAATGGTAAGCCCTAAGGGCCTGGTGGCAAGGGAGTGTTGTCCTTACTTGAGGTCCATTTGTACCATACAAGTAATAGTGCGAGAACTGAAACTGTTAGATTGTTAGTAGTGTGTGAGAAAGCTTTTCTCGTTGGCTGTCAATTTCCCACCACCACGACCGCAAGCTCCTAATTGTGAGATAAACCTGCTTATATCCAACTTCTAATATCGTTTTAATTAATTTGCTAGCTACAAAATAGTTAGTGAGAATTCCAATTCCGCTTCTAATTATATATATAGATGTATGTATATATATTGAATGGTTTAAACGAGAACTGTTTTTCGTATTAGAAATGCGAAAACCAACTTATTAATGGTTAAAAATATTTTATAAACCTATTTGGGGCATTTCACCGAACATTTCTAATTACTTCTATTAGTACAATAACACATTCATGGGTTTGTTGGTCGATGTGGATATCACCAAAAAATTTACTTTTTTGAACCTTAAAATATTATATGATTGGATTTAATTTTAATTTCTTTGAAGGTATATAAATACACAATTAGGCAGTAGCTTCGATTTCTATATCACCTATTCTTCGGCTTATAAATCTCTTTTGAATTGAAAAATTCATCTACCATAATCGATTGAAGTATCAGGATAAAAATTCATTTATTCTCAAAACAAAACAAAAAAAGAAACTCAAAACTTATTAAGAAACCCACATACCAAAAAAGAAATGGGTGCCATCAAAGTTACCTCAACGATTGGAGTGCGAAATGGGTTCGGATAAGAAAGTGGATGAATGGAAGCCTCGAAAGCTGTTGGAACTGTTTCGTGTGATTGGAGTGAGCTTGCCGGTGGCTATGGTGGTCATCATACGCGTATATCATCAAGGGAGAGTCACAATTTTGCCAGGATGGCTTGTCGTCGTAGATGAGCTCGCCGGAGATGACAGTGCTGAGTGGTGCGACAATGGAGAACAGGAGAAAGTGAGGAGCACAGTGACTTTGGTCGACGGTGATGGTTGATCGACGAGGATTGATCGGTGCCGGTGGCAAGGTTCGGCTTAGTAGATGTCGGATGGGTGTAGTCATGTAGGTGTGTGCCGTATAGAGAGAGACACTAAATTCTATTTTCATAAACGGATATGCTCCTTCGCTGTGTTTTTCCGGTGAACAGTAAATTAAATAGATAAGTAATAAAATGATTGGTCCGTTCACTCGATTGAACTTTAATATATACAAGGTTATGGCAAGTCATGGGGTCATGGCAAGTCATGATTGGTCCGTTCCTCAAGTTTTAGGAGTCATGCCAAGTCATGACGTTTTTTAAAACATCACTTAAGACGTTAATTTTGTATATACTTTATAAATATTTATATCCAATTTATTATAATTAATATACAAATTACACAAAGTTGCACAAATTAGGAGCAAAATAACATATACAAATTATAAAATACAAATTTATAGAAGTTCAATACACGTGATCGCAAAATGTATATAAGAAGAGTCCATTTAAAAAAAAATATTTTCTATACGCCGCCACGCCTTAAAAAACTCGCCATTTGGCGCGTAAAGGTGCGCCTTATGCCGTCTTGTCTTACGTGACGCCTAACCTAACCGCCAAGGGCTATTTCCAATAGGATATAAAAAGAGTCAATTAAACACGGTTGACCATTTTAATTAGAATACAGATGGGTTCAATATTTTACCCTTTTAAGCAAAATGTCAACATACGTACAGAACTATAACCAACGATAGGATATAAAGCCCAAGAAAGCCAAGTAAAAAACAAATTTATTAATCTCATTACATAGCAACTTGAGAAGTACCTAAATGAAAAAAGATTGTTGTTTGCTTCTACGATTCCGAAACTGGTGGGGAAGTTTAGGTAGTAGGTTTATCCGGGTCACATTTTAGGGTGGACAAAGTGTTGCAGGTGAGCTTAGAACTTGTAAAAAAAAACATAATCCGACCAAATTCATAGGGCAAGTAAACATAGTACATCTCATGTAAATCAGCTCAAGAGCTATACTCACAGATCATGAAAATGTAAAAAACACCTCAAGCTAGTTACATACATCATTTGCCAACAACCCAAAAGACTCTTTATTAAGTATCCTCCTTTTAAGAAACTATTTTCTGCACTTTATCACCTTAAAAAAACTTTCCAATCCATCACCACTTCCCTATCTTCAGATTGTTCATATTCTTGCTGCATGACCTTCAATCTCACAGACTTATACACTTTATCTTCATTACTAGCCAATTACTCTTTAAATGACTGTATAAATACATTCACATTTACCTTTCCAAGTCTGATGTTTTAATATCTAAAAGTTCTCATAAACTTCGTCTTATCACTTCATTGCTTTGATCTATACAGCCACACTCCCATCGGTCTTAATTTCAAGCAGCAAATCATGTTTACTATACATTGTTTATGTATGCTAACTTTGAACAATCATCTTATCTACATAATGTCCCAAAAATATTGTCCACTTTTAACTTTTTGAAGTTTTTCTTTTTCAACTTTGACTTTCGGTATTTTTGTTTTTCTTATATAATACTTGATGGCAAAATATATGAATGGATTTTGTTTTAAATGTATTTTCATTGGAATAATTCTCATCAAATATTATATTACACAAACAAAGATAAATAAGGTCAAAGTTGAAAAAGAAAGTTTGTAAAAAGTTAAAAGTGGACAATACATTTGACATGGTGGGAGTACACTACAAGAAAAGTTGTTATTACCGACAGTTTTTTCCGACGGCATGAAAATTGTCACTAATTACCGACCAAATTGTGACAATTTTGCGACAGAAATAAGCTAAAAACACAATACAGATAGCGACAAACTAGCATCGCTTTTTAAACCCTTTTTCAACAGTATCTGGATGGGCGGGAAATCGTGGCTAAATAATGTCAATTTTGCAACGAAATAGCTACAGTTTTAAGAAAATAATAACATAATTTATTTTGTCAAAAAATCGTTGGTAATAACGACGAGTTAGAGACAGTTTAGACAATACATAATTAAAAACACAAATAAAATTTTTAATAATAAACAAATTATAATTTTCTAAAATATCCATCGAAAAATTGTCGGTAGTTTCTGTCAAAACAACGATGATTTAAACATACAATATAATTACAAAACAATATAACAATTTAACAATTAGTGGATTATAATTTCTTTAAGCTTTTCGATGAAAAATCGTCAGTAAATTCCTACAAAATAGCGATGATTTGTATAATATTGTTAAAAAGACAATATAAACAATTTGTTGTAAATGTAGAGAGAACAAGAATTAAAAACATAGAGAAGAAGAAGTTAATCTTATTCATTAGGTAATCCTCAATATATAGGAGTACAATAGATAAGGGATAAGTATCCAAGATTCAAATATCTCATC
>JAUEJL010057540.1:0-19226 GCA_032274825.1 Drosophyllum lusitanicum | reverse complement strand
AAGTGATATTTACAATATTGCTCCTTGGAATGGTTCGGTTCGGTTTTTTTGGTTTTTGAAATTTCAAAAACCGAAACCAAACCGAATAATTCGTTTAAGCCTCATACTTGCGCCCACAAGTAATCTCCCTTACGGCCGCAAGGTCTATCCTTGCGCCCGCAAGCAAGCTACTTACAGACCAATGTCGAATTCCCAGCCCCTGTTCTGTCCATTTTTAATCCAATCTCAATCTCAATCTCAGTTGTTTCTAATCAACTTCCAGTGTTTGTACAACATATGAGGTACCAATATGAGTCTAAAAACAAACAATTTACCAATTCTAACAAACTATACAAGATTTGGGATCAATTTCACCAATTTTGACCCATTTGAACAAAATCTTTAAATTCAATCAAAACTAATACTTTAATCCAAGACTTTGATTCCTAACTACTTGTAGACGATGTAGGAACAAATTGGTGTATTAAAAATCCATCCTTAATGGCCAAATCAATTTTGACCCATTTTAACCTAAAGCTTCAAAAAATGAAGAACTTAGAGGAAGGAGCTTACAAGTGAGATGAAGGTGATGAAGATGGAACTTTGAACTAATTATAAGTCTTATTTAGATGCTGGAATGAAGCTTGGTTATAGTCTTCTTGATTTCTCCTTCAAAGTGCAAGAACACAAGAGATAAGTGTGTGTATGCTCGTGTGTCCGTGTAAGTGAAAGAAAGAGACCGATTTGTGGGTTAAATTATCCACAAGTGGGTATTTTGTTCTTAACTTACTACTCAATAGCCGATTACCCGTTTCAACTAACAGGGATATTTTCGGAATCCTTATCTTAAACCGTTTATTATTTTATTATTTTTATCTATTTTTGTTATTATTTTTGTAACTCCTTTTAATAACTATTTTTCATCATTTACATTAATAACTTGAATATATATATTTAAATTATTTATTTAAAATAATTGACGTACCAAATTCGCATACATATATGCCCGTTTTGAGGATGTTACAAAAATAATGAAACTTATTGACATAACCGCATAAACTAAAATTCAAATATATCAATAAAGATGAACTTGGATCAATAAACCAACAAAAAAAATTAATGAACCACAAACTCAAATTAAATTAATATCGACAAACTCTAAACTCATATCAATGAAACTTGCCACAATCATTTGCAATATATCCATGAAGATGAACTTAAATACAAACCCAAACTAAAATTGTGTACTTTCATGCATATGTAACACAAACAAGATAAACTTGCTGAACATGAACCCCACGGATTGAAACCCCTATGTTCAAACCCATCCCTAATTGTCAAATTGGATCATGAACAACGTAGAAACTAAACGAATCATAACCGAAAACGAAAAAACGAAACACTATTGAGTATGTACACCCGAAACTTCAAATCATATTATAACCTACAACCCCGAAATGGGAAATCCTTTAGGGATATTTATTAAGGACTAGTCATGTGGTTTTCGATTTAGTGTTCATGAAGGTTTCATCTTTATGAATGTTTATCCCAAGTCCCTTTAATCAAAATCGGCCTTGTCCAGTTTTTAGAATAAAATATTTGAAAATGCATATATAAAAATGTTGATGTGACTACGAAAATGCAGATGTCACCATGAATATGTAAAAACAAATGAAGTGGGAAAATAAAAGGAGATACTTGAAATTGTAAAAATCATTTTCAATATATATATATATATATATATATATATTCATTGATCTACAATGAAGAACTAATACAATAACCATATAGGAACCAAAAAGACAAAAAAAGACTTAAAATGATGCATATGCATATCCACCATTATCAAAATCGACTCACCTAAGATTTAGGAAATGTCTAGCATCCAAAGGTGTACAGTTTCATCGTAACAATAGGAACGGAACCAAATTAATTAGTAGATAAAACTTATCTATCTATCTAATTAATTAATATGTCTAAATATATTAAACCAAATACATATATCACATCTAACAACAAATTAACTCAATTGGATATAAATAATCATTAATCAAAGTGTCTGGGGTCCATTTAATTACCGATTTAGTAGTTTTAAAAAAATCTATAACAAATAAGGTAACTGAGAGTACATATATACCAGAATCGTACGTTATAATCACTAAACGAATAAAATCTTTTTTCTTTTTTTTTGGTTCGTTACGTGGCATGAATGGAATATATGGTTTTATCCCCACTTGGTTACTAAAGTTAATTCCAGATAATAGTTTATTAGCCAATAATACCTCTTTTAAAGGACAAATAAATTAATATTGTTTTATCTAATAATAATAATAGCTCGAATATTCATGTTGCTCGAAATACATTATTTCTATCTAAATGCATGAATGTATCATTGTCCCAACTCCCGGTCACTATATTTCTTATGAATATTATACTTATATCGGTGGTGTTTGGGTTAACTCATTTAAAGAGTGTGTTTGACGGAAGTAACTATAAGCTTGTAGAAGTTGTATCTTTTATTTGTATATGTGTTTGACAAAATAGCTGGTAGCCGGAGCTTAATGGTGTAAAATGACAAAAAAGGAAAAATAATAAAAATAGAATGAATTGTAAAATAATTAATTAAAGAGGTTATTTAGATAATTTTGTATATAAAAAACTACTTCAAGAAGCTTTTTATTTTGGAGCTTTTTGTTAAAAAAAACTTAAGTATTTTCATCAGAACAAGACTTGTAGCTTTTTATTTCAAAAAAAGCTATCAGCTCTAAAAATCTGCGTACCAAACATACCCAAAGACTTATAAGTTTATTTAGTCACAAAAAATTGGTGTTTGGTTTATTTAATAGCTTAAGCTTATTATAATGAGAAAAATGAAAACGTTTTGAGAAGTTACTACAAAGTAATTTATTAGGGGGATTTCAGCTTTAGATATAAATTTATTTAACGACCAACATTGTCTCTATAAAATATATTTTTGCATCCCATTTTCTTTTCAAACTCTCATTTCTAAAAAGCTTTTAAGTTAGAAGGTTACAAACTAATATAACCATTGTGTTTAATAATAACCTTATAAGATCGGGTCAATAATGGTTTAACCATCAAAATTTAACTTCAGTTTCGGTTTAACCATTAACGTTTTTTATTAAACGATTTTACCGTAAAGTTTTGAAATTTTTATGATTTAAACCTCAAAGTTGAGGATTAAATCATAACAAATGCAAACTTTATGGTAAAACTATTTCAAAAATTTTTTAATTGTTAAACTGAAATTAAACTAAAATTTTGATGGTTAAATCATTATTGACCCTATAAGATATCTTAAACATCCTTAGAATAGTTAGATTTTTCACGGATTTTATTTTTTATTTGTAACAATATCTGATTAAAAGCCACAAGAGCACCTTAAAAATTTGATAAATAAAATCAAATATTATAGCTTTAATGAGATGGAGGGAGTAATCCATCCATTTTTTACGAAAAAATCTATTTGCTGTTGATTTGTTTTGATATTCTAGGTCGAAGAAGATGAACCTTACAATAGTGGCAATGGGTTTATAAATCTTTCCAGTTTAATGAAAATTTTGATAAAAAGAAGATCAAATAAGATGACGATAACAGTGAATCGATACAAGTACAAATCCAAAATCGATAAAGATTAAGATTACAATGGTGTTGATTTGTTGTAATAGCCTAGGTCAAAGAAGATCAACATTATGATAGTGGTAATGAAAATGATAAAATTGTAAACAAAATCAAACTTAAGAGATTAATAAAAAAACTATAAAACTTTATGATTAAACATCTAAAAAACAAATTTGAAGGTTAAATGAAAATCGAAGTAAACTTTGAGAATTAAACTATTTTTATTTGTATTATAAATATTTCTATTACTAAGTACTAACACCAAGAATTAAAAGAAAAGATAATATTATTCCACTAATATGCTTTTTGTGAAGTTATATAATACATTAATTAATTATAACGTTTGGAGGAAAAGCTGACAATTCAAATCCGAACTATATATTTAACCGTAGACACGTGTATTTACTTATTTTGATATCAACATACATGCACTTTAAAATTATGAAAGAATGCTACTATTTGGCTTCCTTCATCTCATATGCCCATATGTCAAATCACTTATATACAATTTTTAATGTAGTTTTTTCACTCACAAATGTCACATCAAGAAAACCATTTAAATGATATGGGGGATACCAATAGAATCCCTCGTTACGAAAACCATTAGTTGTGTTTAAGAGAGAGATTAGAAAAGAAATTAAGGTTGGCACACCAAAAATGATGGAAAGCATTAGTCTTGTGAGTAAAGTTGGTTCCTTTAGGATGGACATGTAGCTTTTAATCATTTCACAAGGAGGAAAGACACCCCCCATGTTCTTGAGTAGACCAACTCCTTGATGACATGCTGGCCCACCCCCATTGGAATGGTCCCACACGTTGAGTTTTCTTTTTCTTTGTCACAATTGAAAGTGAGACTAGACCAAACTTTATAGTTTATAGTTTGGTTACAATTAAACAAAATTGTTTGGCATATTAATTAACAATCGAGGAAACTAAAGTTTTCTTTTAATACATCTGTCACCTGTGAACCACACCATCATATCTTAGTTTTGATCTTTATTGCCCACGAGTTTAAGTTTCTATTCCGTATATATTGTTTGTAACTAAGTTACGTAAGTATGTACAACTAAAATATCTTGTTGAGTTGAACCGTCTTTTTCAACCCCAAAGTAGAAGGGCCTGTTGCACCACTTCTAAATAAACTCATAGTCGTTTCCCTTTTGAGTTAATTCAATTTATAGGTTAAAGTTTCTTATGTTTTACTATTCTAATGTTGTCTTTTTGGGGGTTTCATTCTCCACAGTATATTAAACTATACCCCAAATGTTAATGTCTGTATCCATCTTCTAAAAATGTTATTGTGCGTATCAAACTTTCAAAAAATCTGTTATTGTGTGTATTAAACTTCCTATGTATGTATTAAACTTATGTTTTTTTATGTAATCAAAATACGTACAATAGCAACATATTAAAAGTTCGATACATACAATAACATTTTTAGAAAGTGGATACACACATTAACATTTGGGTTATAGTTTATTACATTTTAGAGAATTAAACCCTAGTTTAGGACATAACCTTAGTCTGGAAACATAAACAATTATGCTTCAACATAGAAACCTTTCTTTTCCCCTAATCTTGCCAACAACAACCCATTCATACTCACATTTGGGTTTTATACTCGCAAAGAAACTTTTAAAATAGTTGATTGTTTTTTTATCCACTAAAGACTTGCTTGTCCAATTCTTTCTTAATTTAAATATAGAAAAAAAAATACAAACGTTAGTTATATATAATTAATTTAATCCTTAGTAATCACTTATTATTTAAAGCAATATATAATAAGGTTATAATTTCATATTAGCTACAATGAAAACTAAAAAAAAACAAAATAAATGGCAGGCCAATTTGAAACGTCCAATCCATTTTGGCATACTACTCGACTGAACCCAACCCAACCCAAGACACTCATTTTATTTGCCGTTAAAACAAAAAATCTAAACGCCCCTGCAAGTTTGTGGGTCTACTACAAGCCCAACTGACTGTTACATGGATATTGGATGTAATGGAAGTGTTTACTGTTCAAGCCCAAAAAATAAATACCGAACGTCTCAAGAGGTGAATAAATAGGACTAGTCCGACGAAGATCACCAAGATCGGACCAGTCCTGAACCGGTCCAAGACCGCTGTGCCGGTCCATGGTCCAAACCGGTTCGGAGGAGAGGACCACCAGGAAACGGTCCGGACCGAGCCGGTCCAAGAGTCTAAACCGGTCCTAAAAAACGAATCGGTCTAGACCGGTCTCAATGACTAGTTTTTTTTACAAATACCCTATAAATACCTCACTACCTCTTACATTTTTTCCTTACACCAAACTTATTTTCACATATTCTCTATATTATTCTCTCAACTTTGTCACATTATTTATTTCCAACAATATGTAGTTTAATTTCGAAGAACATTTTTGTTATTTTCAACAATATGTAATTTTATTTCGTACAAGTGCACATTCATTGAAATTTTCAATAAGATGAGCATATGTTTTCAACAATTATATATGTTTATAACTTGCGATTTTTTACAATTTAATTGTCAATTTTTTTTACAAAAAAGAAACCGAAAACTGGAAACGTCTTAACCGGAACTTAAAATACAAAACCAGAAATGTCTAAAACGAACCAAAAAATATCCGAACGAAAACCGGACGGATCTGGACCGAAGTTGGATCGGTCCGAAAAAATACCGGACCGCCCCAAGAACGGAATGGTCTTACGGGAGGACCGGACTGACCCCGAAAGAGTCCAGGACCGAATTTGTTCACCTCGTGAACGGCCGTGCAAGTTTTTGGGTTCAACAAAAGCCCAACTGCTACATGGTTTTATGATATCTACATCTGCTCGTAATAGTAGACAGAACCAAAAATTCTTTTTGTTGATTGTAGTTTAAGAGATTAAGATCCTCTTACGTTTGTGATCAAATATTACTAATCTTGTTTTTTCATAAAAATTAGAGTAAAACCGTTGTTGAAACAGTTTTACCACTCTGTGACACACTAACCATTTGTTAAGTTGTAAAAATCTGATTGCAAGAAGGAATTTATGGTAGTTATAGTGGTAGGAGTTCGAGGGAGCTAACGAGACTCGGTTAAGGTCCTCAAAGATAGAGCCTTTGAGACAAAAATCAGATACGAGTCTCCGCTTGAAGAGCACGAACTTGGAGCTCGATGAACGTAGTGTTTTATTGACTTGAGAAACAAGTCGAAGGCTTTAATAAGTAAATTTAAATGTTTCAACAAAATCAAACAACTTACGTACGACCAACATTATTTACCTTATTCAAACTCATTGTCTAAGTCTCGTTATCTTGCCTCTAAAATACGCATATGTGCACTCAAACTCATTACTTGAAGTTCAAAAACAATACATGTGCATTACATTAGCCAATAATTAATACACTACTAGGGATAACACATGGCCAAAAGTACCAAAATAATAGTGTGATGATTCTTAATATTAGTGTCTACAAGGATTGGTACATCGCTCCCACATAAAATGAGGACTTACAAGTCTCAAAAAAATTCATTAAATCATCTCTAATTAATGTTTTCAAGTAATATAACTTGTAGCCAGGATATATGATATGACATTCCAAAAGGCAAATCAACTTTATCGGGTATGATTACTATATATGATCTACACCAACAAAATCATTGCTAAGCTGACTACCGATGCGAAACTCGCAACAAGAATCACATTCGATGCGGTGGTACCTTGAGAAGAATCACGAACATCAGCATTTGCGTTGGTTGGAGAAGCGGCGGTGGAAGAAGCTGGTGAACCTTGACCTCGTGAGCCAGTGAAAGGTTTAGTTTTGTTAAAGAATGGAGCATCATCCCATGGACCGGAAGAGGAGGAGGATGGTGCATCTGCAGTGGATGATGGTACGTTGGCGGTGGTTGCCATCGGTGAAGGAGATGGAGCCTGAAGAGATGAATTCAGGTTAACCGCGGTTGATCAATAATATATTGTGAATTTTATATCGGGAAGACAAGATATATAAATCTAGCAACTACTATTTGAGGTGTTTTTGCAGTCACAAACACCTTAAATAAGAGATATGCTAGTCATTTCACAATTTACGTTTTCAAGTATTTACGGGCATGTTAACTGCACACATTTTATCCTTTTTCCGATCGAAAATGACTTTTATGTTTTAGTGGGTGTTTGTTTTTAGCTTATTTTTTAGGGTTATAAAAAAACTTATTTTTGACAACAAATTTTTTTTTTATAAAAAGAAACAAAGAGAATTTAAATTTGAAAAGCTGAGACAAGCGCACATGGTTAAGTAACTTTCGGTGGATTGAGTTACCGTGTTTATGTGCCACGCACAAAGAAACGTTACGTTATCAGACAAAATTTAACATGGGAGAAGTTAACATTAGTCAAACTAAATGTCGGAGAAAAAGATTACCAGTGACGCGTGCATTATCCCAACGTTATAGACCTGCGTGAAATCGGGTCGGAATAACCCGAAATTCTTCTCATCCAACGATGGCCCTTTCAGATTCTCATTGAACAAAGCGAAAATGTACGTCTCGAACTTCCGTCCCGGCATCAACGGCGTTCCATCGCCGGAGCTAACTTTCTTCATTAACCCTCCAATATACGCCGCAGCGTTTACAGGATTCGCGTGAACGTTTGCCGGGTCACCGCCTGACGGCCACCCTGTCTCCGCCACTACGATTTCCACATCTGGGTAACCCAGCTTCTTCATCGACACGTGGACGGCGTCCATCAATTGATCAAACTGGTTTGTGTACCTAAAACGAAGCAGTTTATCTTAAACCTCAAATTAAAAAGGTATTTCATATTTGATTTAAAAACAAGCGTAAAAAGAGTTACGTTATTCCGGTGGCTTTGTCGAACAAGCCGGCGTTTGGTTTGAAGAGACAGAAGTTAGCATTCGCTGGAGAATACCCGAAGTAAGTATACGGGTTAACCATAAACCCGGATTTGGTTTCTTTTAAGAACTGAAGCATCGGAGCTAAAGTACCCACATCCCATCCGGGTCGGAAAGAAGCATTACTGGGTGGGTCGGATGAGAGAAGAATACCAAGCGAATGTGGGCTAGAAATCTTAATTTCGTCAAACCCTTCTTTAACGAGCGCCGAATGAAGCACCTTCATAGCCGGAACGAGGTTGTCGACGAGGTTTTGAGGGCCCCAGTGGAGGACCTCAGTGCCGACACAGATGTAGTGGATCTTGGTGGCGGGATAGAAGGGTTTGATGTTGGCATCGATCCAACGGCGGGCGTTGCGGGGATCGGTAAGTGAAGGTATGTCGCCGTTAGGGACGGTGACGGAGACGAGGATGCCGGAGTGTGCGAAAGCTTTGATGATATCAGTGTTGACGTCGAAGATCCGGATGCGGTCGATGAGGGTTCGGGTCTTGAGGAAGTGAGCGACTTGAGACGGCGGAGGAAGGTTGTCGCCGAGGGTGCCGTAGTTGACGCCGATAGAGTTCACGGCGGGGACGATGAGGAGGATGACAAGGGGGAGGATGTTCATGTAGAGAGATGATGGGTGTTGAGGACTCTCCATGAATATGATTTCTAGTGTTGTTGTTGACTGCGAGTCAAAGCACTAATTAAGTTCGTTTTTAGACTTTTAGTAACACAAATTCTCGATCTGAGATGTGCAACTCCGTAACTCTAACGGTTGGCTTACTTTTTTAAAATTTATTTTATTTAATTGATCAAACGTCAGATGTATTTGTTTTTTTATGAACAAATATGAGCTCTGGGCATTCGATTTATATCGATAATAACGTTGTAAAGAAAAAAAAAATAAGTGGATTCTATTAGGGGTGTACGTTCGGATGAATTGTTTAATTCGATTTGATTGAGTAAATTTAATTGGATTTTGGTTTTGAAAAGTGAGATCCGATTCATTCAAACAATCTTAAGATTCGAACTAAACCATTCAAATTACAATTCGGTTAGATTGGTTTTTACAATTCCGTTTTCATTATTACATAAATACATGTTTAAAGAGTCGAAATATTTTAAAAACTATATTTGATGTATATACTATTAAAGATTAAAATATAGTTGTCCAAGCTACAATAACTAGTGGAACTAGTAGCTTTGGCATAAATATATAATTAAAAATAATAAGTTATAAATAAACATAAACATGACAAGTATGGATTACTTTGTTCCAGTAGTGTTATATATATAAATTTATATTCTTATTCGGTTTAGATAATAGTAACCAGAACCAAACCGAAATCCATAGTAATTATTCGGTCTTGATCAAATCCAATCCAAAAATCTGATATATCCAAACCAAATAAAAAGTTTCGGTTCGATAATTCGGTTTTATCCGATCAGTAAACACCCCTAGATTCTAGATATAATTTTATGATAAATAGAAAAGAATACATCATCTTTCTTACCATTTCTCTCTTTTAAAATCTTCCTTTCACATTTAAGATGATTTTGGGTGACGGAGTTTTTTCATTTTTGATTTTTTTTTCACCCTTTACTTTACCAATTTGGTACCTACTCATTACATAAAACATAACAAAACCTAGTTGTTTTTATTGTTTATAATATATTAATTAATTATTCAAATATGTATAGCTTATTATGGATTTGATCTTAAACTTTGTCTAGTGCGTACCATTTAAATTCTTTTGTCGGCTAAGTATATATAAGTATCAACCTCTAATAGTAATTTAGTGGTTGGAAACATAGAATTAGATCATCCGTTAGACCTTTGTTTAGGTTTTCCAACCCAGCTATCGTATTAGCGCCATATCATCTTATTTTCAATCTAAAAGTTAGTATAGCGTAATCCAATCTTACTCTATTTTATATTAGGAGAGAGAGAGAGAGAAGGTAGGGATGAGAAACACTAAAGTTTAACAACCCAAAAAGCCAAACTCATCGGGTTTAACATGAGGGCGTATGGGTGTGCTAAGGTTACCTAATGAAAACTGATGGTGAACCTGAAGCCAGCCCGAGGGCTATACGATTGGCCTTATAGTGAAGAATCAGAGATAAAATCCTAACACATGTCTTTTGACTCTGTTTTACATGATTTAGTTTCTCCATTTTACCCGTGAGATAATGGGAGACCCCTTTATGATGCCATAATACCTATCACTGCAAAACACCTTGGGAGTATTTTCGTTATTTTAGCTTACATTATATCGTGTGTGCTTTTCTTCCACATCATTGGCTAAATTTGGTGGTTAGGTATATGAAGCTTCTAAAAAGCTTTAGTTTTTTTTATTATTAAAAAATCAAGATTTTGCCTTGTTCAACTGATAAGCTAGAGATGAAGTTAAAGCTAAAGTTGCAATTATTCTTATTTAGAGGTTACCTAAAATAGCTTTCATTTTAAGGGATTATATTTTCAAAACGAGTTAGAATATGAAGTTTATTTAGTAATTAATAATGAGAGATCGAGCAGGTATACATACCTATTAACTCACCGAACTACAAAAATAGCTCGCATAAGCTCATATGGTCTTCAAAAAAAAGAGAGAGAAGACAAATACATCTGACAGTAAATATGATGGAACTATAAATATACAACAATGACACATGTCAAGAAAAATACAACAAAAACTAAAAGCACTCAAAACTTGCAGATTCAGAAACCATAAAAGGAACAAATTCGAAGTTCTATATCCATGGAATAAACAAACTTTAACAACTGTAAATTAAAGAATATAACATTGTTCAAGTAACCTCATATATAACATCTCAACAAAATAAACAAATTTCATAAAAAAAGAATCAAACCAAAACTTCTTCAGATCCACATAACAAAACACTGAGGATCAGATTATCATCAAAAGATGAAAAAAAGAAACGCAGAAAAAACTATAAAAGAACAAATCAAGTATACCGTCACCACCCCCATCAGGACCTCCGATGGCAAGAAAAAAGCATCAACCTTGATGGGTTAAAGTTATTCGCTTAGCAATAACTGTACGCTCACAAAGCACACTTATTTCGTAATTAATATTTCTTTACATCTAGGGTGTTCTTAGCCTCCACCTATCAACCTTCACTCGGCCCGTGGACTTCTTCAAATGGTTCCTGTCGGTTTCCATTTCAAATTGGATCAAAGATTTGAGACGATTCAGGTGTCCACTACAGAGTCTGTGTTCAGAAACAAACGGGTCAGAAATGGGTTCTAATTCAGGGTGGATATGTCTTTGATAAGGAGAGTGCCATTTGGATTGCAAATAAGCAAGAGATCTCCATGGAGGAAGTGGCATGGAGTTTTGTTTAAGGGAAGATTTGGCAGCCTCCACCATCACTTGAAGAAACTGTTTTAGTTTTGTCAATGATCCGACATACACAACTGGAAGCGAGTTTAATATTCGGTTGTAAGAAGGAACAGCTCTAGCTATCTCAAAGTGACTTCTAAAGTCGATGTCAATGATTAAACGGTCAAAGCTTCCTGAATTGTTGTAGTTTATAATGTCAATGTATTCATGATCCCCTGCATTGGTATGCAATATTTCTAATGTCAACAACACCACAAAAACAAGCGCGACAAAATTTTTTAAAGCTGGCAAAATGGATGGGTTAATTAATGGTCAAAAAATATTTGGGTCAAAATAGTTCACTATAAAAAAAAGGTCAGGATGGGGTTGACCCACTAAAATTTTCATTTTTTTAAATTTCATAAACTATATATCAACTGCGAATTTAATTCATTAATTATTACAAGTGTTAAACTTTGTAGCATCAAAGGTCCAACCCTTTAAAAATGTTGCTTCAAGGAACTTTTTAATTAAAGGCTTAAATCACCTTACTCGAGAAAAATAGATATTTATAAAGTTTTTGTCATCGTATTTGAGACAACAATAACTTATAAATTTCAAAATAAAATAACAAAAAGTGCAAACCGGTCAACCCAATCGAATCCGACCCATTTTGACATGTAAATTTTCACGATGCTTTTATAGCTTTAGCACACACGGACCCCTTTTGATATGAAGTTTCACCCAAATGATTACCAAAAGACCATAAATTGACCCATTGGTCAAGTTTCACCATGGACCACGGGCAGGATAAGAAAATAAGTGAATGGATTCACTAGGTAGGTCTAATTTGGCCCAAAACTTCAGCTACTAGAGCTTATAAGAAAAATGTACTAAGAAATTAGGTTAAAAGTTACCTCCAGGAACTTTTCCAGTGCCCTGCCATCTTGATGTGCATACAGCAGCATCATAACCAGAAAGCCTCAGAAGTTTGACCAGAGAGAACCTTATGCAACTGGCATTACATGAACCGCATCTCATAAACTCAAGGTCCATGGAGCTAATAGATAGGATGAGGGAATTAACCACTGAAAGCATGTCAATCCCAGGTTGATCCAGCAAAACCTTGTAGTGCTGCATGAAGGCAGATTAATAATTAGTTTAAGCATCCAATATCCAAGTCACTGACTGTAAAGGCATCTTATTTTATTTCATAATACAAAGACACCACAACAGTATGGAACCATGAGTTCTATCTTTTATAGTGCTGGCAATATAGCTAAGTCAGGAACGTTGGGTAACGGGTCAAAACGGGTAACTTCTTTACATGGTCAGTTCAGGTTGATACAAAACAATCATTGACCACAAATTTTGAACTTCTTGTAAATAATTGGTGTGACGGATAAGATTGCAAAACTATATCATTTCCATAAAACAAATTATTTGTTAAAAATTATTCAGGACGTTTACACCCATTTGACCCAAGTCATGTTCCCTTTGTATCTAATATTTGCCCATTGGACCCGCTAAAGACATAACCCAAATCCACCATTCATAGGTAGATGCTTCAATATTACATTATTACCACCTCTAGTCTGTAAGATACAACCCGGCATCTAGCAGCACATGACACTAGAAAATGTAATCTAACAAGAAAATTTTGGAGGCATATTTCAACTGAGTATAATATGTTCAAAATACTATCTTAGAGGAAAAAGATCATTATCTTATTCAAAAGGCAAAATAGGGGTAGATTAGGATTTCGCTCAACTCAAGCAGAGACCTCAAAAAAGAATACCCTGGTTTATGACTTACAATGCTCAGGCATTTACAATTTCACACTTGTAAACTAGTTCTCCCTTATATGAAGGCATTTTTTAACTGATCAGGTCACTTACTGGTATATGTTTTTTGATACTCATTACTTGACTATGAGAACACCTTATTATATACTAATATATTAATATTAATTATAATAAAAATTAAAAGCATTACAAAAATATTACTTAATTTAATTAGAATTTAGTATCTTCCACCTTTTTCCACTAAATTTTATAACTTATTCACATAAAAGCACAACTTCAAAAGGACACTTTATAAGCCAAGTCTCTCTACCATCGGCTGGAGGTATGATTGTCTACATCATGCTACCCCATATCCTGCCCAGTTGGGATTGGGTATTGTGGTTGTAAAACTAGATTTTCCTAGGTCCCAAAATATATGCAACATTTCCTACAAAATTACTTTTTTACCCTTTCACTGGAAAGTATTGATAACATCTATTTGGTCCACAAGGGTACAAGATTACTCCTTTAGATTCAAAACTTGACAAAAAGAAAAGTGTTAACAGTTTTAATGGGAAGAAATGTATATGGTAAGCTGTAAGCATAGTTGGCATTAATAATGCATGCAAGAACAGCTAGAGGAACACTAAATGCAGGCCTTGATTACTTCTCTGACAAATCCAACCTATCATCACATACATTCCATGAATGGATTAATGCATTTAATGGTGGAGTTGTGCTAAAAACAGACCACTTGGTAGTCACATCATAACATACCTATTTTTATGCAGTTAAGATATCTTTAGTCACTTAAAGATAAATTCCCAATTATCTAGATCTTAGATAACCGCATCAGAAGATATTTCACAGACATGAAGAAGCTATCGTGAAAGGTTTTTCAGCCACATTAACACACTATATTTATGTGGTTATGCAATTTGTTATTGTCAATATTCATTGTTATTGTTAAGCTACATGATATATTTGTGTTCTTTGTAGTGCATTCATTGAAGACTGCCCCTGCTTTTATAACTTATAAGGAAAGGGAAAAAAAGAGAAAAGTATCGCCAATTTGCATGCTAACCTTTCAAGCGTCACATGAATACTTCAGGGCTCCTAAAGTGACAATAAGTAATGAAATCCTTAGATTTTATACAAATTCAATACAACTAATTCAAAATAAGGCGGAAATATTAATGGCAAGTTTTAATTGAACATCAGAAAACTGCCAAATTCAACATAATGTACCTAAAAATATCAATATTCAATGAATTTTGACTTTTGACAACTCAACATGTTTCATCAAAGTTAGGCTGCAAAAAATCCATGGTAATGCAAGGATCGTTCCATAATCAAAGTTAGGCTGCACACATCCTTTTCCCATGTATCTTTTCAATGGTAAACAGCAAACAAATGTATAAAGCTTGGTAAATATTATAGGGCCAGAAGAACAATTTTCAATAAAATCTAAAACTTGAAGCATGGCTTGTCGAAAATATTTTCCAACATTAATAATTGACAATAATAAACGCGTTACGAAATGGAATTCATGAATGTGTAGAGAGAGAGAGAGGGGGGTTGGGGATACCGAAATCTTGTCGGCGAGGTGAGCAAGTTCGCAGAAACCGGAATCGCTATCGCTACTGCAGCGTGAATCGGCGCCACAACTACTTCCATTCTCCAAGAAATCGCTAACCATCGCTGCCAAATCATGTTCGCTTTCATGGCTAAACGCCCCACCCAACATCTGCCCCCCTACACCACCGCCACCACCACCGGAGCCACTGCCTCTGGTCATCAACCAAGGGTCCCCAGTTGCCGCGTAAACTCTGCAATCCATGCTCTACCACCGGGCACCACCACAATCAGTTTGCCGTATAATTTAAAATTCGATTACTCTAAGAAAACACCGTCTTCCATACAATAAAATGCTCAATTACAAATCTTGATAGTCAAAATTCTACAGCTTTTTTTTAATCTTTTTTCTTGAAAGGAAGCATCAACGCCCAAAAACCCTAAATTGCGGAAATCCGATTCTATTACGATTACAAAAATCAACAAGCGAAATTCCCTGATAATCAAAGAAAAAGGTATCCGAATGGAATTATATTATTAACTCTTAAAAACAATCAATCTTCATCTAAACTTGTATCTGTTTGTTTTTCCTGTTCTTGTAAATTAGAGTACATTCGAAGAAGGGATAAAATCAAAAATAGAAAACACTCGAGGGGATTCAAAATTTCAAGAGAGATTTAAAGCGATCCAAAGGGGGTGTGAGGAACAAAATTGAGAGGAATCAGCAGAGGTACAATCAACCCGCAGAGGATGAAGACGAAAGAAAGAAACGGTGAAATTGATATATAGAGAATTTGGGTGGAATATGAAATGACCAAAAAGGGCTTCATCTGAGGAATTTCCGTGAAATGGACCTAGTAAAGTGGATGATATTTACGTATTTAGACACAAAAACAAAAGCATATTCGCTTGTGGGGTATTTTCGTCCTGTCAAATTATTCTCAATGATTTATATATCTTTATTATTCACCCGAATACTATTGGTTGCTTATAATTAATTAATTATATTGGGAGCCCTTGATTATCAAATGCCAAATTGCTTGATGTGACTTGTTTACCAAGTAGTTTAATAGTTAATTCTATTTAAATACTTTATAAATTTAAATGGACCGTATAATTTGTGTTGTAAATTATAATAGATTGATGTGTAATGTCTGGTATGTAAGAGATGATGGTCTAAATAGTAGCACATTAGTTTTCTTTATGGGTGTTATTATTTAAACTCTATCTTTATCGAATATCAGACACGTCACATCAATTAATTACAGTTTTCAATATATGTCATATATTCACATTTTATCGCATTACATGGATCGAATTAGACTACCAAATGGTCCAAATAGTCTCGCTCACTCTCATCCTAATTTTCGGGTGTTTAGATATGCACCATAATCTATGCTTTTTAACACTCATTTTTATAAATTAATTATATTAAAATCATTTGGAAAACATAAGAATTAGATCCAATAACCAACCAGAAGTTATAAAAATATAGACTAAGGTGTTCAAGATCTTTAAAGTATGGTGTATGAATCATAACCCTTCATTTTCTGGTTTGTCATAGGGTTCATCTCTTATGCAATTTAACTTGACCCCATCATTATTACATGGAATCTTTTTGGGTCCTACTATATGGACATCCTCCCTCTCACATACCCAGTGTTCTAAAAAGCGTGTTTTGGCGTCGTCAAGGCGTGAGACATGGCGTCGTCAAGGTGTGAGACGTGGCTCCGCTGTTAAGAAATGGCTCTAGGCATGAGTGTTAGGCGTCGTGCACGCCAAGGCTTGGCAAGGCACTACTTTACACGTCAAATGATAAGTTTTTTAAGATGCGTCACTTAGATTTTTTTTAAAAAATTGGACTTTTTTGTATACATTTTGCAATCATGTGTATTAAACTTCTATAAATCTGTTTTCTGCAATTTGTATATGTTACTTTGTTTCTCATATGTACAACTTTGTATAATTTGTATATCAATAATAAATTTGATATATATAATTACAAAATATATACAAAATTACCGCCTTAAAAACGTCATGTCTCCTAAAGCTTGAGATTTTACCTCATCAGCATGCCACGCCTTGTGTTATTTAGAACCATGCACGTATCAGACATGTAACATCAATTAATTACAGTTTCCAACACAAGTCATACACTCACATATCATATCACAAGGGTCAATTTAGATTATCAAGGGATTCAAATAAAATCACCCAATCTTTTTTAAAAATAACATTATTATTAAGGGCAAATTGCATTAAAATACAATGAACTTTGTTTTATTTACCATTGTATACAATTAACTTTATTTTCTTAAAAATAATACAACTAACTTTTATAATCCTTACATTGTATGCAACTTGTTGTATACTATAGAAGTTATGGCAAAGTTCATTGTATACAATGGTAACTAAACAACAGACACATAAAAAAGTTGTTTGCATACAATGAGAGGATTATGAAAGTTAATTGTATTATTTTTAAAAATTTAAAGTTTGTTGTATACAATGATAACTAAGACAAAGTTTATTGTATTTTCATCCAATTTGCCCTATTATTAAGCCATTATTGTAGGAACCTAAAAGCAGGTGAATAGGTTCTTTTACTTGGTTTACGACTTTTTAAAAGAAGTTGTGTTTTAAATATTGATCTTGAAGTTTATAAAAACACCAAATATTGCAAGAAATAAAAAGAGTAGGGATGTAGAGATATCATTAACATAGTAGACAAGAGATTCGTAGTGGTTTATGCAAGTGTTAAAAAACTTGCACTACATTCACTCCTTGGCATCACCCATCAAGAGTTTGCTCCGCTAAAACTTTTCTCTTTGAAGGTAGAAATAAACCTTTACAACTTCTCTTTTTAGCTTACAACAAATAGTCTTCTCTCTTGCAAACAAGGCTAAGATATGCCTAACTTTACTCTAAGTCTATTAGCTAGAGTTAATCCTCACACTTCACTCTAATTGGTTAGCTAGAGTTGATCCTCACACAATTATACAAATAAAATAATAGAATGAGATGTAAATTTGCTCTTTAAATCTTTACAATCTTGCTATTGATCTTCACCTTGAAAGATCATCTTTTGTATGGAATATGAGTTCACAAGATCTAAGGTTTAAATCTGGTTTTTCAGTGTGCAAGAGCTTAAAAAAGTGAGGTTGCAAGCTAATTTTGTCTGGATCTCCATGGAAGATACTTCATTTCAATACAAAATTATGTTTAGTTTTTGACACAATGGAGAATAATTTGTTTTATTATAGTTTGTCTTATAAAATTAATAAAATATATGTGTAACATATTTATAAAAGTTTGAATAAAGTATTATTTTACAAAAATTATTTGTGAGCTTGTATTTTCCTTATTCGCCTTTTAAGATATCATCTTCAATATGTCGAATATGACTTTGAGTGTGAGCGTGAAAGATGATATTGTAACTTGAGGACAATGCAACGATGGCTCATACATGATCGACCGTGAATGTTGATTTAAATTTTCTTCTTCTTTGTTTTACTCTTTTCTTGTTGATCCGAGGTTTTAACTATGTTTATTCTTAATTTAATCATCAATTTAATTTTTGTAAATATCTTAAGAATGTAGCACACAAACATATGAATAATTTTGATAGAAATAATATCACATGTTTAGATTTTTATTATCATCAAAACAAGAAATGCATTAATTTCTCAATGTGTGACCATGTTTGCACTAACAATTACATTATAATTTCAATCTTAGACCCATATAAACTCTTGGTTTACCCCCTAATCATTTTCTATTTTTATTTCCTTCAAACTTATGTAAAAATTATATAAATAAACATTTATATAAAAGTATATTAAAATATTTATACAAAATAGATGTTTATTCTTTTAAAAGAGTACTATACTTTATAAACTAATAATTCTATAATAACTGTTAGAACCTAGAGGGGGGGTGAATAGGTTATATGCCCACTTTTTGAAGTTTTTAACAATATTTGCAAGTAATTAAAGAGTTTAAGGAAGAAAGATATCACCAA
>JAUEJL010057539.1:0-31320 GCA_032274825.1 Drosophyllum lusitanicum | reverse complement strand
GTCATGAGTATAAGAATACTGATGAAGTATCTAGTGTTTTGTATTAAAAGAGTAATATGAGTTTTGTGTCTATATGAGATGAGGTATCCTGTATATATATATATATATATATATATATATATATATATATATATATAGCATTGAGTGTTAAGAGATACTTCCTATTGTCTAGAGTTTCATGTAGGATCTCCTCTGCCTAGTCAAATCTCCTGCTGTCTGACCAAAATCTAGTTAGTTGAGAAATGACCAATCCCGAGGGTTTATAGGTGTTGCCTTTCTGTTGCAATCTTCATCGGGATATTCTTTGTGTCTTATTTGTAACAGTAACATTATGTATCTTTATACAATGTATTTTGTAAGCTGTAAGTCAACTTTATTCTGAACACAATTCGTTTCATGGTCTGGTTTCCTGAACTGAAGGTTGTAAGATCCGGATGGTCGAAGGTCATGAGACCCGATACATACACTGTCAAATCTCTACATGTCAACTATTGTAGTTTCTCTAATTATATGGATCCTTGGAATAATGTTATCAAGCTCGATGAAGAGCTCCTTAAGTACAACATCAACCTTCCTTTCCTTTTCAAGAGAAAAATAGGCAATGTGATGTGTACAAGATTTTGGCATGATGTATGGTTGGGAATGCTCCGCTAAATGATGTTTTCCCCACCTATAGGTGATCTGGTAGTACACCTCCCCCGGTCTACCCGCAACAGGAGAATGTTTTAAATGGTACCCGAGCGGAAACACCACCGCTAAAATTCGGTCACTCCCGGGAGGATATTATATTCTAATTGGTAGTAGGAGAGAGATATATAAAGAGAGTGTTAGTGAGAGGAAGAGGTTTAAAAGGGGAAAATGTAGTGAGATGGAGTTAGATGGGAGAGAGTATGTGATATGACAGTAACATGGCAAGCAGAATGAATTGCAAAAGGTTGGGTATACGACTATACGCCCCTTATGCATTGGATGAAAACAAGCTTTTGCTCTTTTTTTAACCATGCTCCTGCTGTTAGGTTGGATCAGTGTGGATCTAGAAATGGAGGTTCAAATCTTTGGAAATTGTAAACCTCTCTTTATTCTTATCACAACAATAAATACAATTTTAGGAATTCAAATGTACTTGGCACTCTACTACTCTAGCATGTGTATATCAGCTGGTGTTAGAACATAAAATTGTATCTATTTATATTTAGTTAAGTTTGTTGTTGCTATGATAATAATCATAGTATATGGTAGATTATGTAAATACTCAAAAGGATATAAATAATGTAATTATGCCATAATTCATTAAGCATTTCAATTGCGCTTAAAATGTGTGTGTTTTTTGTGTATTTTCTCAATTACTATTGCACTACTTTCATAATCATTATGTGATTTGCTACAATTACTTGTAATATTTGATACAATTAGGATCTTACAATTTGTGTGATACGAACCAATCTCATATTAAGCTCGTATCATATCAAGCTCAAAAATATAACTCACTCCTAATACAGGCTAGCTTATAAGGAGAGGGGAGGGGAGGGGACACCTAAACTTGTAAGTCATCAATTAAATTTAATTTCAACTTATATGAGACATTAAGATCGTAACATGGTACTAAAGATATTCGGCTAGCTAAGTTTATATGTTAAATATTTTGCATAAACTAAATCACATATACAACCATCGGAAATGATGTCGATATTAGAATTGTACAAGAAAAAAACAACAAATACAGCCACTAGCTAGAGTAAATTTATAACAAGAAGATGCGATATTATAAACAAATAATCTAAACATTCTTTTTATAGAAAAGAGTGTAATTAATGGAGACGTACACTAATGTATATGTATTATTGTTTTATATGTTTTACTTGTAGCTAGGTTGTCTTGTCCCACATATATATATATATATATATATATAGCTAGAGTAAACTCTCTCTCTCTCTATATATATATAGAGAGAGAGAGTGAGTGTGTGTGAGAGAGAGTAGAATTGAAACATCGGCTAAATCACGTACATATACCGCCAAGATAATTAACTCATTGTTTAAACGCACCCTTGGTTATTTCATTCAAAGACTTATTGGTGAACCTTATAGTGTTGTACGTCCATGCACCACCTATGGCGCCAATCATCGGTCCCAAAATGTAAACCCATAACCCTTTGTACTCGTTCCACACCACCGCTGGCCCTATGCTTCTTGCTGGGTTCATCGACGCCCCTGACACCGGCCTGTACGTATATAATTAATTAAAGCATTTTGTTAACAATCTTCATACTTATTTTTATGTAATATATATGACCAGTAAATACTAATGTAGGTACGTAGGATATATACTGTATTTTACCCTGCGAACATGGCGTTAAGTAGAATGGTTGATCCGATAGCAACCCCAGCCAATTGTCCTGTCTGCATTAAGGGAATTAATATAGTTACATTTTCAAATGGATATGATTGAGTTTAATTTTCTCGTGTTGTGAAAAATAAAATCTTCACATTAATTCAAACGCATAAACTGTCGCTAGCTAGCTATATATAGTGACCAGAAATAAACTTTAGTACTCACAGCTCTATCATCTGTGGCGACGGCGCTAATGACAAACATAAGGTAGAATGTGATGATAATTTCCATGGCGAATGACTGAAAATCGGAGCCAGGAGGGGCATTCCCAGCAAAATGATCATGTTTCCCGTTTAATATCAATCGGAGGCTTCCACTCGCTAGGATTGACGCAAGGATTTGAGCGATCACATATCCGGGTACCTAAATATATAGAATCAAGATCATGATTATATGTGTATATAGTTAATTTTGATAGAATTCAAATGAATTAAGGTCACGTACCTCTTTCCAAGGCAACCTTTTGCAAGAGGCGAAAGCAATGGTGACGGCAGGGTTGATATGTGCACCAGAGACATGGCCGACGGTGTAAACCATCACCATCACCACCGCCCCCCATACGATTGCGACTCCGGGCTGACCCAACAGATTTTTCTTGTCGATGTCCACCATGATCGCACCACAACCTGCAAATACCAAGAAGTATGTGGCCACCAACTCCGCTATCAACTGCGTGCATGCTCAAAGATATGATTCAAATTAAACCAAAATTAGCAAATTAAAGCATGAAATGAATGTTTCTTAAGATTGAAAATGTTGAGTTAGTAAAAGAAAGAACCTTTTGGGAAAGTTGAAGAGTGAAAGGGGAAGATGAAGAAGAAGAAGAAGTGGTGGTATCTTTGGTGTCGTCTTTTGATATGCTCAAGGTGACTCCATGGTGCTCAGCTCCACCGGTGTCCACCATGGCCATTCACCTCAAAGAAGTTTGTGTGCCTGCCTGCGTGTTTTAGAGAGAGAAATTAATTAAGCAAAATGGAGATGGAAGAAAAGAAAACACGTACGGGTAGAATTTATAGAAGTGCTAGGACGGTGATCGAGAATGAAATTAAGCTAGCTAGCTAGAGGTAATTACTAATTAATGGGTAGTTTTTTAATTTGTAACATGCTAGCTAATTACATGTGGGTCCATGCCTGATTGCCTGCAGCCAGAGAGTTAGTATACCCCTTGTTAGTTGATACGATAATGTTGATGTTTCTTTCTTTTTTCTTCTAATAATAAAGTAATTAATTTAAAATAATATTTAAATTATCCCAGTTTCAAGCATCCGCGTTGTAATCCATGGACGAGTTATTTGTTTGAGGTGAAAATGTACAATGCCGAAAATGTATATATATGCGGAATATTATTTGTTTTATTATATATATTTAGTTTAATTTAATTTCTTAGTACATGTCGTTCAGATATATGGTTTCCGTAGGTAGCTCAAAATCAATAAACAGATTAACTTTTAATTTAATAATTAATTGCCTCCGGCCTGTCCACATATCGTAGTTTTAGCAATTGAAAACATAAAATAAAATAAAATCTATAATAAATAAGGTTCAACAAATGTATTTTAAGTCGTAATTTGCTACCTCTGTATTAACAGGACCGAGCAATTGGAAACCCAAAAATAATTAATAATTATCTTCTAATTAAATGAAAATAATTTAATTTTAATTACAAAGAAGAAAATTAACTAAGAAAATTCCCTGGAAAATATAACTCTACTTTTAAAAGATTGACGGAAGGTTTCCTCTGCACGTAGCTCTAATTCAAATTTGGAGTAATATGATTCGTTACTCTCACAATTGGTTTTTTTATAAATTTAATTGAAAGATCTTGACCATTCATTTAATTAAAATTGAAATCCTAATCGTTCATTTGATCAAAATTAAAAGTCTAATTTTGACTTTAAATTGTCAAAATTAAAAACTCAATTTTAAAATTCAATTCTAATAGGAGATAAGATAGTTAGTAAAAAAAATATTATTTAAATTTTAAATTAATGTAACATATTTGTTTAGACAATATATTTACATTATTTACGTTTTATATTACAAATCAATTTCCCAAACTTATTTTTGATTTTAAATTCAATTTTGATTTTGAATCAATTTATTTTGTATTAGAATGTTTATCTAATTCAAACTTTTTATCTACTACATTAATTTAAAAATAATTATTCAAGTTCCTTATTATTATCTATGTAAAGTGACTTAAATATAAAATTCTATTAGTTTTCAAGAAAGTCTCATATTGTGCTTTTCTTTTATCAATACAATATAATTATATAATTAAATAAACGAATATAAAATAATACTTTTATAATTATCCGTGTGTTTATACGAGCATTTAAACTAGTGATATAAACGGTATCATGTTATTCGGTTGTACGTTAAAGATATAATAATATTAATAATAATAGACAAAGATCGAAGCAATGGATTAAAGGGAATATACAGGAATCATTAATTAAATTGAATTTGGTAGAGAGAAAAAAAAATAGAGAGAATCGTTTTCTTTTTTTGGAAGAAATTGTTATAGTTTTGGGAGAAGAAATGGTTTCTCCACCAATTTCCATTTCTCCCATTCTTTTGTATTTTCATTTCTCTTCAAATTGTGGAGAAATGAAGAGAAATGACAACTGATGTCTACTCATCATCGTTGATATCCGGTTGCACAGTGTTTCTTGCGTTCTACTCATCATCGTCGACGTCCGGTGATGACGCCAACGCCGCAACCCCCGTTCGGCGACCTGAGCCACTATTTCTCTGTTTCAATTCTTTGATGATAACAAACAAGGGAATCAATTCCAATTCTCCACACATTTTTATTTCTCCTCTATTTTCATTTCCATTTCTCCAAATTCCTTTTCTCTCTACCAAACACCCCTTAAGTTTGTTTTGTATAATTCGAATGAATGAAATTGATTTAAATAAAATACAGCTCATCTATGGAATTGACTTTCTATTACTTGAGAAAATATAAACATTTTAACAAATGAGATTTTATTCAAAAACAAGTTTACATCAAACACAATACAACACGGAATTTGATTTCAATTCCATTACATTCTTTTAAATTCTGCGAAACAAACGAGACCTTACTATAATGTCTAAAAAGACTTAGAAGAAACTCGGGTATAATCTTTGCTAGTGCAAATATTTTGCATGACTATATAGGAAACGTTTAAGGAAATGGTTAGACTATATAAAAGTATAACTCGACTTTAAAAAAAAACCCTACTATATATAATGGGAAATCAAATTAGGAAAATATTATCTATAGTAATATATAAAGTATTTAGTTTTCTCTCTCCTAAAAGTTTTAATCTTTTAATTTTAAGTAATTTGAATTTACTAACTTATCCTTATTTAAACCTAAAAGGAAACTATTTAATATAGTTAATTAAATTCTTAAATAGCATTTTAATAACTAAACCTTCTATAGTAAATAATGTTTAATGATATCAAGTCAATGCTAATTAAAGTTTAATCTATAAGATATTAAATACAAATTAAAAATTAAATAAAAGTTCTTTGTAAAAAAATTTTTTAAATATACTATCATATAATTGAAATGACTCGTATATTAAAATAAATGTTTAATTGATCTTTTCATTATTTAAAACACATAAACCCACCAAATTTATAAATGACTTATAATTAAAATAAAATTTCAATTTATAATATATTTAATATTCTCTACTTTACTTTACTTAAACTCTTAAAATTTAAGTAATCGAAAATAACCAATATAATCTTAAATATCATTTTATTTTTAAAACACAGATCCCACGAATATATTATCTCATACTAATACAACTCTTATCCACATTAACACAGTTCCCAAATTCATAATAAGTTTGCATCATCTTTTTTAAAAGTAGAAGTTTTTTTCTTATTTTATTATTTTCAAAAGATACTTTAAAAATTAATAAAAGAGTTGATAAATAAAATATAAATAAAGAGTTGGAAAAAGGAGATTGGAGAAAGAAAATGGATATGTTGTAAAAGGATATTATTAGATGTTACCATAGTGAATGAATATCATACCACTACGTTATAAAAAATGGACAATGTTATGGAGTGAGAATTATTCGCCGCCGCCATTGCACGGGTACTGTAATAATAATTAATTATATGAATGCTATTAACTAGGTAAATGCATTTTTACAATTGATAGGACTATGATGTCTCTTTTTATTAATTGTCGACGGCAGAAACTATACTAATATAAGACAACATTATAGAACACAATAATCCAAAAATAACTCAATAAAGTATAGAGAAACTTTCGGATTGTTTAGACATATAATAATCTTTGTTGATATTTTATGAAAACTATGGAAACCATATACAAAAATAATTAAATAATTATATTTTTTTGAACGGCTAAACACATACAGATACATTTTTTAAACCTAAACCTAATTCTATACTATTTTATTCACTACGAGACATAAATCCACGACCTTGTATACTAAAAACACTAAATACCCTATAAGCTTTTGGTTAAAATAGTTATATATCAATCTAGTTTATAATAATTAATGTAGATCTTGTTAGGTAACATATACAACTTTTGCATATATTCTCTTTATAGTTTTTGTTTATAATTAAATAGAATTGTGATTTTTGTTTGATAATAAGAGTTCCAAAACAGAACTTTTAATATTTTTGAAAACGAAAGTTAGATATATATGCATGGGAACTTAAAACATAACGGAAGATTTCTGTTTTTATCATGTTATAAACATCATTTAAGTAAAGTTAAATTGTCAATCTTTTTTTATTGTATAATTATGAAATGTCCATATTAATTTTTGCAATATACTTGATTATAATTATGTTGTGTTATTAAACACGAAACAAGTAAGTAACAATATATATACTAAAATGTACAAATACAATATATACTTACAATATTTAGTTCACTGTCAATATGATGATCAGAAGAGCTCATACAAATTGTCTTTTTAACTCTTAATTAAGAAGTATATAATGCTAGTTATTGTGATAATCCAAGCCATGGTAATCCAATATGAAATTTTAATGATTTAATGGGACTGATTTTCAAGCCTTTTTTTATAATATAAAGTTTGGTATCAAAATAGAAAAGACATGTCTTTAGTAAAAAATAATTATAATTTATTAAAATTCATATATATTTTACTTGAAAGATTATATATAAAAGTCGCTAAACCCACATGAATTTAGTTTACCAAAACAGACCGACCACGGTTTATCATCTATCTTTGACTTTCTTTACCTAATCGTTGGTTAGCAGTTAGCAAATCTGAAGAAATTAAAAGATAATTACTTGTATACAAAAATAAATTTCTTATAGTAATAACTAAAATAAAACATTGGCCTATTAGCTACGTTGGTTAGAATGTCGTGCTAATAACGCGAAGGTCGCAAGTTCGAGACCTGCAATGGGCCACTCTAAATTTTCCGTTCGTGCCTTCAATTCCTCTTTTTACCCAGTAATTCACTATATATGAATTGCTTGCAATTCGATCACTATATATGATGCAAGCATGAAAGAATGCATTATGTTAGTACGTTACCTTTGTAGTAACTAGTAAGTAATTACATCATTTCTAGAATTATTAAAACTATCCGGCAACGTATCAAATTTTCTTTTATAATTTTGTCATGTAGTATTTTTTTTTTAATTTTTTTGAAAAGCCGGAATCATGTTAATATAAGTATAAGTAAGTAATTACAACACGTCAAATGAAGAGGCAACAAAAAGTAGCTCCAAGTAGAAGCATGTTACATCTAGTAAGAAAGGGAAAAAGAAACTTAAATCATCCCAATTACATGTAGAATTTTATATGTTTAGAGCACATCTTTTTACCTATAAAAAATGGTTTGTTTTCAATATAAGTCGGATATGATCTTGTCCAGCATCGATATTTATTTACTTTGTTTGACTTATTGGTAGATTATTTATAGGACATGTTAAGGTTATTTATAGGGATGAAAGAAATTGGTATTAGAAATAGGGTTTAGAAGAGCTCCTACCTCTCGAAAGTAGGTTAAGGAGAGACGGATGTCTCTTGAAAGCACATTGACTATTATATTCGTCCCACTTTATTAATATATCAATTTGGTTCATATCAAAGTCATGAAAGAAATAAGAAAAAAGTTTGTTTATTTTATTGGGTTTAGTTCACCAAAATGTATCCAACTTGTCACGTTTTGCTATTGTGTGTATCAAACTTTAAAAGTTTCTGTTGTGTGTATCAAACTTTTAATTTGTTGCTATTGTATGTATTTTGGATACATAAAAAAAGAAAAAAAATGTATAAGTTTAGTACATATAATAGAAAGTTTAATACATACAATAGCGACAAATTAAATGTTCAATACATACAATAAAAATTTTTAATGTTCGATACACATAATAGCAAAACTTGACAAGTTGAATATATTTTGACAAACCCTATTTTATTTATACCGCAAATCAGTCTCGATCCTTTACCATTCTAAAATCTCCTATATAAGTTCATATGCTCTAAATCGTCTTCTCTATAAATCCTTTTGAATGTTTTAAAACTCTTAACTTTTTCAAAAATTGATCAACTGATGTTTTTAACCCTTTCTCGTAATTTGATAGACTGTTTATAACTTTAAGTCATTTTTATTAAACATTTAATTTAAAAAGAAATTCAAAATCCAGTTCAAAGCAAAAAAAGAAAATGAAAACACAAGTCTATCTTACTCCCTATTCTAAAATTTAAAACAACGAATTATTTTCCGGTCAAGTTAAACAATGCAAATGAACAATTTCAAGAATCAATATTTAATACTCAAAACTCATAAGGTATTCAAATAAACAAAGGTAATCCGTTACTGCAAAGGGTCGATAAATTATTTTGAGTGTTTAGAACTGATTCGTTACTCCATGTCTAATACTCAAATAATGGAATATCGTGATACAAAAGTAAAAGCATGTGTAATCGATGTATAGATTATATATTTGGACGTAATAGATCTTATAACCTGGTTATTATAAGTGTCTGGTTGGGGACCTCCTTAAGCTAATGGTGAACAAGATGTGTTACTTGTCTTGCACAAGTGGGAGTTTGTTGGTGTGTGTGCACCAGACATATATCACGTGTCACCATGTCCAATATTATAATATACTAAAAGGTCACACTGCTACACACTCAATTAGAAGCATCTCTAGAAGTTACCAATTATTGTGTGAAACCAATTAATCATTTGAATTAGTTATTGAGAGAAATAAATAATAGATAGTTATTTATTATTTATAAGTAAACCCATTAAATATTAGTTGAATATTAAAGGTTGATTAATAAATAAGTTTATTAATTAACTAAAGGTATAGAGTAATTAGTAAATTATTCAAACATGAGGGGTTGTTTTGTATTGATTAAAAGTCTAATTAAGATGTGCTTAATCTTAATGAGCTCGGGCTTGGATTTGTTTATATAGGAAACGAATCTATGTCAAATCATAATTGCAATAAAAAACCACAAAACTATCTCCCTGTCTCTCTTGTTTTCTCAGCTGAACACACACATGTACACACACACACACACCCATTCAGGTTTGTGTCTAGCCGTCAACACACATACTCGGGTAGTTTCTCGTGCGGTCTAGCAGTACAGCTCGTGGAGGTGCAATAGTAGTGCAAATCCCGTAAGCAGGCCAAACAACTTTGTGTTTGATAAAGGGTATGATCTTATCCTACTTTAGTTTCTTGTTTTTCCTATTGAATGGATTGGATCGTTTGAAGATTTTGAAGAGAGATTTTAGAGAGAGAAACTTATTTTCTTGAATGAAGAAGAGTACACAGGTGGGTTTTTATATACATCATATACTAACAACAGACTAACAACTAAACTAACTAACTTGAAGATTAACTTAACCATCTAAACTGATTCTGTTATAACATTTGAAATGAGAGGAATATTTTGATGGAATCTTCGAGTATATGGTGTTGATGGAGTGTGGTTGTTTATTATCTTCAGTTGGTGGAGTTTTTATATTAATTAATGATTAGAGTATGGGACAACTGTATGATGTCACGCTACTTGTTTTTAAACACCAAAAGACATAATCACTATAACTATGTAGAAAGAAGCACCGACTATCACTGTGTATGGCCTAATTTAGTTTTAGATCTCCTACTCTTACTTTTATGGATCTTTCTATTTTCTGTCTGCACATCTGTAATACGACTCATAGTAGAAAACTAATAGAAAAGGAGACATTTTGATTAGATTACGTGTTAAATTATCATTGATTATGACTAATCGAAAAAGAATAAGCAAAATGATTGCATACCTTCTTCAGTCTTTGTAACATTACCATCTTTCCCCAATTAACATTGAAACTTCACAATGAGCACAAAATCATTTCCGATGGCAGGAAAATAATCAGTAATGTGATACACTTACAATATACATTATATGCCTTCCAATGTTTTATGATGTAGTTACATTGTAATAATCGTCCTTAAGATAAAATCAAAATACTATTCTCCATCAGTTTTGAAGTGTAAAATTAAGCTCAATTTCACTTGCAAGAAAGTAAATTTTGATTATAACGAATGTATAGAGAAAAATGTGCTACAAATTCTCGTAATAGTTATTTCAGCGTAGCTCTGTCCTAAATCAAAATCCAAATTGCATTTAACGATAGGAGGATCGAGAATTAAGGCACATAAAACATAGATCATAGAGGAATATGGCCATGCGAGGAGTCTCTAGAAGGATCGAGTAGGGAAGATCCAAACAAATTCAGTGGCCAGTGGCGGTGCTCTTGGGTGGCGAGGGTTTATATCACAAAGCCATCGTTGTTATATATGTTATTAAACGAGAGTTGTTAAACCTCGCTCCGCCGCGTGGTTTTTATAATTTAATTAAGGGTAACTTGCATTTGATTTGGTTAGGATGGTATATAATAAATCGTTTATTTTGAAAAACAATATAATTAACATTTATTATTTTTCTATTGTATGTAAGTTGTATATAACAGAAATTATAATAAATTTATCGTATATAGTAGTGACTAAAATGATACATATAAAAAAGTTGTTTGTATATAACAGAAAAATTATAAAAGTTGATTGTCTTTTTTTTTTAAAAATTAGTTGTATATAATGATAATTAAGAGAAAATCATCATATTTCTATGCAAGTTGCCCTTTAATTAAATCTTAAATACTAAGTAGTGTTAAAAAAACAAAATATTTATCAAAACAACTTAAAAAATAGTACTTAGAAACAATAGTTCGGCTTTAAATACGGAATGTGAAACAATCTTACTCTTTATTAATACACAAAAAGTTTAAGATTTTCTTTCCTTAAATATCACAAATTCAACCAATGAATACTCTTTATTAATACACAAAAATTTTAAGATTTTCTTTCCTTAGAGAGCTCGGAGTGGGAGGGGCTTAGCTTGCGTGGTGATGCCTACCGCGCCGTAGAAGGTGGCCTCCCCACTCCATAGCGCCGTGGTGGAAGGCGGTCGGTGGTAGCATCCACGCCAAAAAAGCTTGCGTAGTGATTTTAGGTGGGGCCATCGCTGAAACTCGAGGCATCAACATAAAGAAAACGTATGTAACTAAAACTTGGATGAAAAGCAAAAAAACCTTCAAGAAGAAGAAGAAGATGACTAAGAACTAAAAAGAAATGTGGAGTATTGAAGATGATGGCTCGGGAAAAATATTTTTCCCTAATTTGTATCCACATATTCTTTAAATATCCACCCATTCTTCAAGACTCATCCCACGACTTTACACAACTAACCACTTCAGCCCATTAAACTTCTTTTTGTTCCTTTTAGCCCTCCATGTCACCTAACTCTTATATTACCAAAAGAGTTTAAATAAATAATTCTAAATTTTTCCTTACCTTTTTTAAATGATTTTTTTTCTTTTTAGTTTAAAAATCTTATTTGTGTTATTAAATTAAATGTGAAATAAATAAATAAATAAGACGGGTCCCATAATTTGGTGTGGTAAAGAGTGACCATTACAGGTCTGAGTGGTGGGCTGAGTTGTGAGAGTTGATAGCTGACGTGGCGGTGTGGTGGGTGTGATAGGAGGTGACCACTCCTATTACTCTTAAGTATCACAAATTCAACCAATGACTACCGTTAATTTCTTCTTAATTTTGGCTTTTGATGCAATTTTAAGCATCAATTTTGACTTCTGCGACTTTGATTTTCGATTAGAGATGTTATATATTCTCTTGCTATTTTTTATTACTTATTTTTCTATTCACAATATCATACAAATGTCAAAATCATTAAAAATATCAAAAAAAAAAATTTAATAGATTTTCACAAGTAATGAACGAATTGAGTATATTGTCGGAAGATAATTCTTCTTCTGATGTTATAATCAAAACACGCGGATCTTCTTTTATTCCAAAACAGGTGGTCCGTTTTTCTTAAAACCCGAAATAATTCATCATCGCCACTTTTGCAGTCGTTTGTGAGAAAACCCTAATCATACCGATTGTTTTGGTTCATCCCCGACAACACAAGGCGTGATATCTCTACAAGATCCACAATAACTCAGGCTTCAATCAAACGGTCGATTTTTGGTGGTCTTTTTATTCATTTTCAACCCTAAGAATATCCTCGCCTTTCTCCTGTTCTTGGCGATTTGTTGCGCCACCATCGCCGAATCTTCCATTCTTCGTCGACTTCATCTCAGGTATTATCAATTCTTCCTATTTCGGCTAGGTTCTTACGGTCCTCCCTTATTAATAATTATCGCAAAGTGTATCTTTGATTTAATTGAATGTGAGAGGATATTGCTTACGTTCTTCATCGATTTCATCTCGATTCAGTGTTCTTTTTTGAGTTTAAATGTTTTATTGAATCCACAATTTTGTTTACTGTTTATATTCGATTTCAATTTTTATTATGTTCTACTTATGTATCATAATCATTCTGTGGAAACTTATTTGCTTATCTTGAATAATTTATCTAATTCCAATTTACCCGTTGCTTATTAATGAGATTCATGGGAAAAAATAACAACATATTGTTTGTCGTATAGCCATTTAATGAATACTATTTGAAAGCTTTTTATTTTTGTAAATTTCGCAGATATATAAGGAGGAGCAATCATCTTTTGATATTATGATTATCAATCTTCGTTCTACTGGCAACTATGTGTTACCGTATTGTTCTAAAGTTGTTTATTTTTCACTGTCATTTTTAGTTTCGTTACACATTATATTTCATGTTCTTCTCCTCTGCAAGTGTTGGTAATTTAACACACTAACAGTTATATCATTAGGATATTGTGGAAACAAATATGGTAATTAGAAAAGTTGTCATGGTCATTGAGAACTAAATGGGCTATAACACATCCCTAAAAATATAGGGATGATTTGGTAAAATTGGGTTTGGAAGGATTTCTAAACGATGTATTTGCTGCTGGCCTGCTGCAGAGTAAGCTGCACATATATGATCTCAGATGTATATCTCGTGGGGTACGTTACTTTATGAGCGATATGTGGTAGAATCTAAAATGGTATGTCAGCATGGGAAGAATCTTTTTAGAAAGTTTGAGCTTATGGGTGCATACCAACAGATCTAGCAGTATTTATAAAGAATTATTGCTCTAATGGAACAACTTCTGAAGGTAAATTAGAGACACAAGTAGAGCTAACAGCAAACAGAAAATTTTCTATATCATTTATCATTCGCTCACTAAAGGGTTATAAATCAAGTCAATGCAACTCTTGAAAACTGCAGGTCTTGGTTTCAAGATTGATGAGATAGTTGGCATGGAATGATATGTATGATGTTAAACAGTGGCAGACTTGTGTTTTGTCTTTTCGGCTTGAACCACTTTTTCGGCGTTAGCTTTCAAACCTACACTCTTTCATGGAATATCTCTGAGAGTAGTTTTGAATACAGTTTTCAAGTTAGCAAGGTTGGTAGTCCCTTATCTTTAATTTATAATGTTGCTTTGTGTATTATTGGGAGTGACCCATATGCTGTTTTTGGCTACTAATTTGTAGCAAAAACTTATCTCAATTGGAAGTAATGTTTTTTTTTATAATAGTAAGTGAGATAATTGCATCTGGTTGTATATTATTATCAACTATTTCTAATTTCACTTAATGTCCAATCTTACTTCCATTGTGTGTTTAAACTAATATGTACAAATGCATTAAGTATCAGTTTCCAATCAGTTCCTATCAATTATGCATGTCCAAACGTATGCATATTTTACTGTTGTATATGATTTTAGAAATTCGTGCAAGGATAAGGGTTGATAATGTTGTCATTTGTATGTTGGTCCAGCTTCTATTTACGTCCATCTTTTTCATGAGAATTAGCTTTTGTGAATTCAATTTAAATTCACTACTTTTTTTATCTAAAATTTCACAACTTATTGATGAAGTATAATAACGTATAGGAGCAGGGAGATACATATTGCGACCTGCTTTCATTATCTACGAAAACTTGTATTTTTTTTTAAATTGATCTTTTGTGTATCGTGAATTTTAGATTTGTTGTTTGTGTATCATTTTATGCTTGAATAATAAAAAAATCACTATTCTAGCTTCATTTCTATGCAATCCATGAAAGAAGGATTGGGTGTCATTTAGAACAAGTTTTTAATAGTTTGAAGGTTTAAGGGTTATCTATATACAGTATTTACAAATGGCACCAATCTTTTGAAGTCCCTTCGTTGTCCAAGCACGCAATTATCAAGCACTCGCCCGAGTATCAAACGGGTATTCTGTAAAGCCAACTCTTTAGCTGATGGTCCACCATGAGCCGTGGGTGAAGAAAGGTTGTTTTCAATGTGAGCTGTATCATGATTAAGTGATGCAACAGCCATGGTACCATAGTTATGTAAAAGAGCTTCTAACACACTTAGTGCTTCTGAACACAAAGGACTTTCAACTAGCTGGGTAATGAGTGCATACATATGTCGGCTTTGAACCACATCCATTGGAATATGGTGAAGCAATTGCTTCATTATTAGCATAACAACACCTTGATACTCAACAGGTCCTTTTTCTAAAAGATTAAGTAAATGGCCGAAAGCAAGAACCAAGTGTTTTGGTAGCCATTTGTTGCACAATAATGGCGAGACACAGGCAAGTAGATTGTCTGTGGTTTTAATTCTACTGTGCGAGTAAGCCATGAAGATGGTGGCTAATTCGTCTAAGGATTTTGCCTCGCACCATATTGCCAGATTCATAGAAACTAAACGGGCCTCTTGGTGTTGTTGTAATAGAGTTGAACTTGAAGTGGACCCCACAACCGCCTCAGAATTTAGATGTAAACAGAGCCATGGAAGAAGACCTGTGATGTGCATCAAGAGCCGTGTCTCTGGGTCACCAAAGATCGAGTCACAAGAGGGTATGGTAAGCCGTGAGAGAACCTCGATTGAGATGTTGTGGCTCACAGTTGACATGAATCCTTTCAGAACTAGAGGTTGCACGCCTTCAAAAACCGGCACCTTTTGGCACGATGGTGTACCGACATCTTCCATTTTTTGGAAGTCGTTATCATCCATATCTACAACACTGTGATCAAGCTCAGCTCTTGGCATGCTTGAAAGGAGAACATTTTCTGTAGTTCGGTCAGAAAAGGTCAAATTGTCAATGACACGAGCGAATAGCTCGAGTACTTGGCGATAAACATGAACAAAATCGGTATGCATCATGGCAACACATCCCCAGAAAAGATGGGGATAAAGAATTACCTTCTCAGGCTCCACATTTTCCACCATCACTTGCAATGTCAAAAGAATCTCCATGATGAACCCTAAAACTTCGGGTACTGGGTTTGCTAAGCATCTATGAAGGCATCTAATAAGTGATATACATGCATCATGGTTAACACGGGGACGTAGGGCTCGATAGATTTGGTGGGACCGACAAGACAGGTGTCTCGATGTGCACTCCATGGCCCACTTAAGTGCCTCTGCTCCCCAAGTCTCTCTAAGATCGCCTTGAAAAAAGATGGCATCCACCATGCTTTGAACCAGTGCAGACAAAAGTTTTGCACTTTGAAGCTCGATTTCAGTAACTGTTGGGTCCTCGTTTTCCCACATCATACACCCACGTTTTGACTGAACATATTTAATCAAACTCACAACCTGTTGTCGGTTTTCGCCATCATTGTTTTCGACATTATATAGCTCGAGATGACGCCCACCAAGAGAATACAACAAATTAACAAGCAAACGTTGGCAATGTTCTAAAACAATGTCTTCTGAGCTATCCATCGAGACAAAAGTGACATGAAAAAGCAATGGCAAATGCTCCCTGAAATCTTCATCGTTCTCATACGCGATTTCTGCAAGTAGAATCAATGCTATGTCGGCTTGTGTTAATGAATGCTGTTGATGCCCTTGTAAGGCTGTGTTAAGTTCTCTAGCACTCACACCATGACTATCTGCTTCAGAATTTGGAGTACCAATGAGGCAATCCCCACTGTCTCGAGAAACATGCCGGCTTCTTGAATTTCCCGCTGAACTTCGGGCCCGTTTAGACGGTCCAACTGTTGTTGCTGGCGGTATTTGGGGGATCACTGGACCCGAAGTGGTCCAACCACTTAATTGACTATCAAAAGAACCTCGAACAAGAAATCGTGACACGTGAGGAGGCTGGTTATCCATGGCAGATGTCAGCTGGGCTGCAGTAGGGCCCTGAGAAAATTCTAAAACAAAATTTCCATTTAGATCACTCTTGTAGGCCGGTTCCTCGCTATCCTCGAGCATTCTTTGGGCCAATTGGTAAACCAGGTGGTCGACTGTACCTTGTGGACAGATTCTAGCTAGATATAAACTTACTCGTTTAGCAACTGAAAAATATGTAGCAAATGCGCCACTTATTTCAGCTGATGCATTTGAATCACAATCTTCAATGCCCTTGGTGATCAAAAAATCAAGAACATGACGGATATTACGCTGCTTACTAGCAATTGTTCTCCAAAGCTTCTCGATTTCATCAGGAAACTGATCACCATGTCTCCATGTTACATAATAAAGACTTTTCAATAATCTTTCCTTCCACCCCGAGTTTTCTAGTTTCCATAAATCAAGATTTTCAATCCATGGAGCCATGCACGTTAAAACCTGATGTTGTGCAATGATATCAACTGCATCCAGTTGTCTCTGCATGATTTCTTCGCAAAGAAGCTGACTCAATTCAGGTCGATCTTTGGCAAGTTTACAAGATAATTTGTACTGGAATTGTTGGTAAGAGTCGGGAAGATTTCCAACTACTGCAACTTCATAATTTCCTGACCCTTCGATCTTATCTTCAGCCCATTCACGGGTTGATAGTGTTTCAAGCATTTGTAAGGCATCATCACGGACCTGTCTAGATGGGTCCACCACTTTGTATAGAATCAAGCTTAATAGCCGTTGGATTTCACAACCAGGTATATCTTGACGCATGTAAACTTCAGCCAATACACTGAAGTATCCATCTGCCACGTCAGCATCGGAATAATAGCACTGAAAACAGGAAAAGAATAAAGAAAAAACAGTTTTTACTCGATATCATAAGATTCATAACCAACAGATAACTAGATGTCTTACCTGATCAATGCAAGCAGGAAACAAGTCTAAATTTGTAAGAATAAGATTCTTTAAAGCTATTTTAGCAAGGGAAACACGAAGGTGACCGACTCTGGTCTTATCACGTCCTATGTGTTTAGTGTAAAACGGGCCTCTTGGATCAGTGGGTGAACAACCAAATGGAGCCCGGGGGGCAGACTCGATAAAGAGACTGTTAATCCAATAGATAATCCGCCCACTCATTTTTCTTGCATTGTCAAAATCAAAACACGGGCCATATAACAAGGACGCCATACAATTCATGGAAGCCCATTGTATCGCCTCAACCTGTTCAGACAATTCTTTGTCAAATAAAATTCTATCTATGGATTCTTTCGATCGACTGTGCTGACTGGACTTGTAACGTTCAACTTCACGCCGATAATCACTTAGACCATCCTGAGTCAAGGTATGACTTGAATCGTCACAACATGAGAGAAAAAGATCGAATAGCCGTTTTCGGGTTTTCGGATCAAAATTTTCTGATTTTGAATCCACAAACTCACGGGTTAGTGATCTTAGTACACATGCAAGTGCATATCGAAGAGTTTGCATCTCTTGGAAGTTGTCAAAAGGTGTTGTCGATATTAGTTTGGTTGTTTCATCAATATACTTCAAAAATTGAAGACGGAAAACTGGCTTGCGGGCCAGCATCCCAGGCCAAATGTTCTCTGCAATGGTTCTGTATACATTCGCCATATGAATACGGAGTTCTTCACGGCGGGATTTTTGAATCTACAAACAATAGAGATTTTAAATATATGTTGAAAAAGAAAGTTCTTGAAGAAAATGTAAGTGCATGATTCTAGTTTCCAAGTATGAAATCATTACTCGTCATACCTTCCATTTCGATTTTCCTTCGGTTTCCAAAGAAATTTCATCCACAAAAGATGAGAGCTCACTGAACATTATTTCACACACATCAAGATGTGAACGCCCAAGAGCCATAATAGCAGCATTCTGTGTGAAAAGTTGATTACTTAATTCATCGTATCCCCATAGACACGCCATTCTCGGCATCTTCATTGTTAATAATCAACTTAAAAAAGGTGACTAATACTCACAACATATGCTTCAGAACCAGATTTTAGTGAGGGGATAATAAGATGGAACAATTCTCGTGTTGCTACTACACCTGCACCGGCTCCTTCCCTTCCAGGTGGACAAGAACAAGCAAACACGGCATACATGAGCCATTGATCTAGTTTGTTATCTGCATCCAGAACCTGGTGTGCTTTTCCACCCAACTCAACAGGCGTCACAAGGGCAAGACGTTTTGTAACCTGCACCCTAAGAATATAAATATATCTTGATTTTAATGTTGACCCTTTTGGACTCCGATAACATGAAACTGGAAAAGTTTAATTTAGTAGAGTTCGAGATTTTACTTTGCTCCTTGAACCGAATGTGGGCAGAGTAAAGCACCATACTTCACAAGCTCACTGAGACACCGAGCCCATCTGTTCTTATCATGGCTTTCAAAAAGCATCACCTCAAGTGTTGCATCAGATGGTACTACATCGAGATCTAACGGGCGGTTGGAATCCCAATAGCAGCTCTGAACAATATCATCCTGAAAAATTCACGTGAATTTAAAAAAATAAGTTGAATAAAGATTATTAAAGAAAAAGTAAAATTAAGGAAGGTTGTAAGTAGAGCACTATCACACACACCCCATTCTCCTCAAAAACATCAACCATAAGTATCGTTTCAACTTCATCTTTTGTGAGAAGGTTATGTATATCGTTGCGTAGAGCACGAACACAGCGTAGTAATTCCAATGATGTGTGCCTAATTTGACTATCAGCTGAAGAAAGAAAGAGAAGACCAATTGCATCAATCTCTGAAGCATTGAATTCAATCGGCTCCCCATGATTGAATGATGATTTTTTTCTTGATCTTTGGTTTATCTTCACATGCTTTGCATTTGAACCATCATGCTCAATATTTTCATCTAAAAGGCAAGATCTCCATAACCGCAAAAGATCTAAAAGGTGACACAATGTTGTTTGAATGAGAAGAGGGAACTCGTCCGGGAGCCTGAGGATGAAGTTCATCATGCCTTTCACAACTGCATATCGACGGTCAGGATGGTATCTCATAATTCTATTCAGTACTTGTACTGCTTCCTCACGAACACCATGATCGATGCTTATTCCATGCTGAGGTATTATCTCAGTGATTCTATCACTTCGACCAACGTCTTTGATTAGGTAAGGTATGCACCTTAAAACTGACTGAAAAAGATAGCCTTGTGATTTTTCCTTGGTAATAGCATCTGTAGGTTATGCTTCATTATTAGAAGTGAAAATATATGAAAGTATTAACACATAGTGCTTAGTTTTCATTCAAAGAAACTACCTATAGTTGTCTTTGAAGAAGTGAGAAGAGCCAGATTATAAGCTCTATGACATGACCTCAATATAGACTCGATTGCAATCTTCACTTTCGGAATATAGTGCCCTAAATCCTGAGCTGCGAATAGTAAGACACAGACAAATTTCATAAAAGAAATATATGAAATTGGAAAAATGACAAGAACATTAACTACCTTGAAGGATTTCCAAGCCAAAATGGCCACTCGTAGGAGACATTGATATGTCAAGTAAAGCACGAAGACCAATTACTTTGGCCTCACTTGGACTATCTTGCTTAAGCATTTCCAATATCAAATGGTTTATACAAAAATCAAGGTTATGTTCTCCTATAGTAACACACAGTTGAACAAGTTTATCATGTTGGCCATCATGTGTAAGCATCCCTTTCCTAAGAGTTGTAAGAAGTTGTGCTGTCAGACTGTCAAGGTAGTCCCATATACGGTTTGATGGCTGGGACCGCCCATGGACACTCAAATAAAACTTTAAAACACGGTGAAGACAATCTAGGGCCATGAACCGGTTGTTCTTGTCCTGTAAAATGCAAATTATATTGTGTCATCTAATAAACTTGAAAGAAAAGAGAGAAACATCAGAGAGAAGTGGAAAATTTTGTGCATGTATAGTTACCTTAAGATGCTTGTACAGTTGTTCTGTATGAGAACCAAAGTTATTTAAAAAAACAAGAGGGTCACCAAGACAAAGAAGCAAAGTCAATAAAGGGTATGCAGCCTAACATAAAAACAACAAAGAGAATTTAAAATAAATAAAAATCTATGAGAATAAGTCAAGTTAAAAAAATATGTACAGATATAAATGAATTTACTAACAGGTATATGCTTGTTTTGTTTGTCTGCCCAATGAATGATCTGCATCCTTACCCGAGAAACGGCTTCATACCACGTAGTAAGTGCACGTTGTACACCAGAAGGAGGCCATTGACATTTATTATCATCTGCAAGGGGTGCCAAAATGTTTGACAGCATTTTGCAAAGGGCATGATGAAGTTCACTTTTTCGTTTGGTGGAAGCATGATTAAGAGGATTTGCTTTTGCCATAAACGATGCTGACGTGTTAAGACCGCCCTCAGTCTTCACCTGCAACTGCCAACACATGTATGAATTTACCAAACATATATTTATTAAGTTTATTGACAAGAAAATAGTTTAAAACAAAAAATGAGTATTTGCTGCATACCCCTCCAAGTCTTAGATGCCGCATCCCGCTAATGATACTAAGGGTCTCACTTCGAGCACCACTAGTATCGATCCGGCGTGCATTCAATTCCATGAAAAAACGTCCGGTTATAGAATTAAACCTAATGAAAAAAACAAAACATTTTCTCAGTTCTTTCCAAAAATTCATTTCTGGTGCCAATAATTTCAAGAATGAATATATTTCTTAAAGTACCAATTACCTGATTTGTGATAGAACACCCACAAGCTGTGCAACTAGATCTAGAAGGTGCCCACGCAACTCAACCAATGAGGGATATTCAACCTGACTTACGACCCTACAATGAACAAAATTCCAGCTTTCATGAAAAATATTGCAGTTTTTTTATCAAATATAACAAGAAGAGATGACATAGGTGCAATTACAGCATTTTGAAACATTGAAACTATGTTGAAGCATCGGGAGCCAACTAACTTGGCATTACCTGTCAGCATTGATTAACCAATCAAATACGTAATGTTCAAGCCCAATCCAATGTTTTTCTGTTATTACAGTAAGTATATATCATGTATGCGAACATAATTTCTTAACTTACAGGGATAAATTAAAGATGGAACTGTCAAACCTGCAAGTCCTTCAGGTGGACAATATTGCACGAAGCGAATACATGCCGAGCAAAAAATGCACTCCACTGCAAGCTGGTACACGCGTAGAATCATTGACAAAAGTATATAAAACTGCCTATATATTATGACCATGTTACTAAGGCTGGGAGAAGCAGTAATGAAGCAAACTTAAGCAGAAAATTTTACAAGCATGGTCAACTTCTCCGTGTTACTCAGAATGTAGCTCACTCTTTTGTGGCCGATGCTTTAAGTGGGTTACAAAATTTTGAAGGAAAAAAAGAAAGGAAAAGGAATGAAACATAATTACATGGAACATGTAAAGCTTTATGGTAGAATAGGTGTATGATGTTCATAATTTTTTTCACATTCTATAAACCCATTTTGACTAATTATTATCTTCAATTATCTCGCTTTTGGCATAATGGAATTGATAACAGAGAATCTACATTCAAGAAGTCGTTTGGCTTTTGGATCATGGACATAAAGCCAGGCACACATTAGTAGTAGACGGCACTATCTCATTAATATGCCTTGAATGATTGCTCATATGAAGACGACAATTTTTCATTATATATATAAAAAAAGATATTTAGATGCTGAACTTAGATAGCATTGTGCTAAAAGTACACTCTTAAGTTTTCTTCAAGAAGAGAACACCTACAAAAACATCAAGTCATACGAACCTTTTTCTGGAATGTAGATGTATCGTTTGCACCTTTTGGGGATTCACTACAGAAGAAACCATAATCAAACTTCAAACATAAGATTTATAATGCCCGCGATACCAAGGTAAGAGCTGCAAAATGTCACTTATGCATATAAACATGAGAACGTGCTTTTGAGATCAGAATTTTTAAATATTTAAACGAAAACATAAAAAGGAAAACAAATCCACATGTCTCTCCATCGAAGAAGCGCTTCAAGAAGAGGTGATGGCATGTGTCGGGCCACCAAAGCTAAGGAGTCCAGTACTTGGTCATAGGCGGAATCTGATTGCTGGAAGTAATGTCCATCCTGTAGTGGGCACATATATAGTTTGAAGAATAAGAAATCCACGGAAAGACCAAATAAAATCAACTTTTGAGTATAAGAACAGCAGCATGATGAGGCAGATGAACACTCATTGTTATCTAATGCTAGAAAATCTATTAAACTAAGTTAATGTGTGAGAAGACGGTTGTTGGTGTTTGCTGGTTTGTATGTATATATGTATGGAATATTTTGATCCACCGAACATTAAACAAACGAGCGGGTGAATTATTCTTACATGTAATTGTGTAGTTTCAATCCGACGTCTAGCAAGTGGAATGAAGCGTTGAAGCAGAGCATCCACGATAAGCTTCGGGGCACTCCCCATAAGTAAATCCCCGAATCAAATTTGTGACCCTTAAATTCAATTGATGTCGTTTATGGTAAAGAAAACAACATAATAATTCATCAAACTACTCGAAGCCTGAATCTATAAGTACACCGTATACACATTGCAATTATAATTACGAAACACTTTTTTTCAGATATCCGACTTACCTTCAAATAAAACCCTAAAAGAAGAAACCAAAGTTACGCCTTGGGTAATTAACATGGCTCTAATACCACATGTTGAATTCAAAGGGAAAACATGTGGATTTGATCATGTTATTTTAATAAAAACATACATGATTAAGAAAATAATGAAGAAACTTACTAGATGGAAATCCTAAATTGGTAGAAATGGAAGATGATACCATGATTATCTTTGACTGTAATCCCTTAATGCACATGACCAAGTTGGTGAAAATCTAAGTGGAAACAATTATCATTTTGTTATGGTGTTTAGAAGATTAGGAGATGTATGAGAGAGAGAAAGAAGATCTGAAAACTTATCACTCCTAATATCAATCGTGTTTTTTTATAATGGTACCTTTTCCTTAAATCTTATTTCCATACAGTATAAAGGCTACATATCCGTTGGTAATTATGCAACACTTATTTCTCATGGACTAAAAGTTTAATTAAACAAAATTATTAACGAGCTTCTCCGCCATTTGTGACGAAAGCAGAGCTTCAGCATGGAATTCGTTTGCCATGACGAATTCTGCTTAAATCCCAAAATGCCCCATTTTTCTCTTTCCAACCGTTAACATTCCCGCTCTTTTAGTTAACCATGTTTCTCTTTCCATCAATTATACACTAGAAAATTGATTTAAAATCTATTCATAAATTACTATAGAAATCGATATTATAACAAACAACCAAAAAGATATTAAATAGTTACGAAGACACGCCACCCTTTGAAAACTAATTCATAAATTAGAATAACAATTGTATATCATCTCCTTCCTAATTTAATAATTATAACTATATATGACGGTTCGGTTCGGTTCGGTTAAACCAACAATGTTAACCATAATCAAACTGAAAAGATCGGTTATGAAAACAAGTGTTCACCAATTCTTTGGCTTCTTAAATGGTTCGGTTTTTTCGTTTATCCGTTCTGTTATTTAGTTTCTGGAGACTTGAGAGACATCAACGGACCGATTTGGTGTTTGGCGATTGCAGAACCAATCCCTACCGCTGAGACGCAGGCAGAATCATTGATTTTTTCGAGATCAAAAGGTGCGAATTGAGATGGGTAAAAGTAAAACAATTGAGATTGAATAAGATCTTCACCCCATAAAACTTTGCTTCAAAAAACATTTCAAAGGTTTTGGCTTTTGAAGGCAGTAGACACGATTTTATTAACAAAATCTGCGTACATTCTCTTTCACCTTCAGGAGCGCAACTGAGAGAGATTTTAGGGTCTGTGCGTACATTCTGTAAATTAAATCTTGTAAAATTAAAACATAAATAAATGTAGAAGTAGCAAATATCTGAGGAATTCATTTTTATAGTATAAAATGCATAAAATCAGATTTCATACATGAAGCAAGAAACAAATTATGTATATAGTGTGTCAATGATACACTTTCAAAAGTAAATAAATTAGAAAAATATAAATTGAAAAAATGTTGCACAAAGAGATACAGAAGCAGCCACCATACATGAGCTATCTATCACCTATAATTTACTATGGATTCCCCCCTTCCTTCCCTTCCCTTTCTGGAAAAAATTAAAAAAAAAAAGAAACTTTTTAAGAAAGAAAATCAGCTGATGATACTTCAGTATCTAATTTGAAATTGGGTTGCTTACAACATTAATACCTTTAAACTACAAGAATCAGCTATAGCGGGCGGAAACCAAATGAATACATTGCAGATCGCGACATGACGACATCCTTCTTTATCTGCAATAAAGAAAACAAATATCATTCTACATTCATGACGTTAACAAGGAAACACTAATCCTACATGATCCATTTAAAATTAACTTGGTGGCCATTTCGACCCTTATACTTAAAGAACCAGTTGATTCAGGTAATGTTTTTGTTTCCATGGATAAAATAAGAGAACTTTTAACTTAATAGGAAACAAGTCAAACGGTCCAAAAGTCGCCTAAACTGATTTTTTTTTTTCAATCAATAAAAACCTCCTATATCATTTTTCTTTATAATCATATCTGACACTACAAAATAATTGGACAAAAAGTGCTGGTGCATTTCAACCTGTACATATATATTATCTGCTTAAACACAACTTGTTTTGGCATGCTACCCTAAGACTAAGAGAAGCAACCTACTAATAGTTACCTAGTGCTAGGGTTCCCGAGGGTAAGCTCAAGATCATCAGAAACACATTCTTCATGTATCCTCTCGCCTTCCCATGGTTTCACTAGACCTTTCATGTTACTACCAAAAGCAAACTCAGATGAAACTGCATCAGACATACGAACATCTGCTGTTTGGTCAAAGGCGGCAGTGATGGCAGGTGAGCAAGTCCCACTTTGGCCTGGTGTCCACATTCGGGAGCCTGTACCCGAAAGTGCTTCCTTGAACCCAAACGGGTTTGATGCAACAAGACTAAATGTTGGTGATGATGGTCCTTCTTGGGGTGTTTGGACCCCTGAGAGCCATACTGAATCAGTTGGTGTTTGGCGCCCAGGACTTTGAGGAGTTGAAGAAGGTAGGAAAGGGTAGTGCTGTTGGGCCCAGGCAGGGTCCATGTCATTCATTCTAGGTGTCTGACAAGTAGGTGAACTTAAAGGAGGAGTGACTGGAGCACTTATAGAACCACCGGGTATGTAGAGATGGTGAGGGAAATTGGATGATGGAGAAGAACCAGATGAAAGATTCTTTAGCCATGGTATAAGAGAATTAGGATCGGGGTTGCCGTTAGCAGCATAGAGAGATGAGACAGAGCTTGGAAAAGAAGATGAACTAGGGTTCAAACTGTAGCAAGGATTAGGACTTGGTTGGTATGATGAGCATGGACTGGCAGATACTGATGCCGATCCACCCGTTGCCTCCACACGTGTAGCAGGTTTACAACCCTATAAAGACAAGAACAGGACATTAGCAAAAGGTAATAACAATCTAATAATTATATAGTTCAAAGTAATAAAATAAGCTACCGTGACAGATCATACAGAAGTTATCACAATGTGGGTATGCACTCATGGAATTAATTGGTTTTCTATGATGTATATGGTTGTTCGATCAATCACAAGACAACCATATAAAGGAATTGCAACTCCTACTTTAACACATAACAGACATGTTGCCCGTAGCATCTCACGTAATGCAATTAATATTTGAGCAAGAAACTCAATCTGATTCTTCCTCTTACAAAATACAAGGTTACCACCAACAGATAAAGTAACTCGTAGCAATCTGCTAATGGTATCTAGCCGGCGTGCCTGGTCAAATTTTGAAAAACCTTTCTATAGAACCTTCAAATACACAATTGAATTGGAGCATAAATGATTCGTGTAAACCTTCAAGTTAGTGTGGCAAACAATTGTTGTAATCGATGTTGTACTTGGCGTGAATTCTGGAGTATAAGTTCTAGCAAACAATTATTAGCTAAGCAATAACTAATTAAGTACACGTCTCGACTATAAAGATAAAACCTGCACATTAATAATAGTACTGACAAATTCTTTTAGGCAGATAATATTTGACAATGTGGGATAAAAGTAATTTTCTCTTATCAAAACAAGTGAATGTTCACGTTTAATCATTATAGGAAATTTCGTCAAAATTATACAATATTTGGATCCCTAACTTGTTAAAACTGAAATTTCACCCCTATCTTTGTCAAAAATAATAATCAAGTACTAAATACGTCAAAGTTTAAAATTTCAGCACCTCTGATGAGTGACAAAATTATCATTAATCGATACCCAGTATTTTCAAACGCGGAAACTTTAGATACCATTCTTGACAATTTTCCCTTCGTCAAATGTAGCAGCCTCCAAAGCTGTACTCTATCAACAAGCATCAATTCAACTATATCAAAATTTGACCTACTTGAGTCTCTAAAACAAAGGAAGTTAGAATCCTCGGTGATCCGTTATTTTAAATCATCCGTAGTCATGAGATGCATGACTGACTGCCACATGGCCCACATCGACTTTTCAACCTATAACATATTCATGACTAAACAACCCTAGTCATAACATGCATGACTAACCTCCATGTCATTCCCCATTTTCATTTTCACAAACAAAACAAAAAAGGGGGTCTAAGCCCTGTTGTAGCTCGTCGTGGTGGTGACGTAGGCCGACGATGAGCAAAAGTGACCTAGTGGACAGCAAGCGCATTACACCGCCACCGGTGACAAGCCTCATGGTTTCCACTACGATTGGTGGGAAAGGATGAGTAAAGTGACATAACAATTCCTAGAGGTGATGATTTGTGCATAACAACTTTTTACAATACACATCAAAAAGATATTGTTTTGACCATTATACCAGACAAAAATGTCATAATTATTATGTAAAAAAAAATTGTTATGCACAATTCATAACCCATTCCCAAGCCATTTTTTTCAAGAAAAATAAATTTAGGAGAAACGTAAAGGTCACTTTTCTCCTCATGGGGAAAACAAAAGGAATATTTCGTATTGCGTGCTCGGGCACATGAGTCCTGGAAGAAAGTAATCTATCGTACACTTGGGGAGGTCACGATTAATAATTTTACGAGGAAAAGGAAAGTTAACCTCCAACGTTGACGATCAGAGAGTGAGAGAGATAAAACACACTGAAAGAGATGTAAAACAGGTCAGCTGAGAAGTATAGATCGTGATAGCATGCGCTATATGCTCAGCAAGCACGTTACCATGTCTCCGATAACGACAAATCCCCAGATCCATAAACGAGTTTGTGACCTAAAACTACTCAAATTTCATCATCGCCGTTGGTTATCATCAACGCTGCACAATTTTTTCAGCTTGATTGATTGCAAAGGCGATTCCAATTTCATATTTAGTATTGGATCGATTACCAGATTGACTAAAAAGAGAAAAATCACAAATCAAAACTTAGATCTATACAATCAGCACGTCCTATATCATCAGAAACCTAGATCACAAACCTCGCTTACTACTACAAAAAATCAAGGTAAGGTAGACAGATGAACAATTTTCGGTCCCAAACACTGTAATTCCATGATTAAAAATAGTAGCGAGCTAGCAAAACGCAAGGAATCATTCTAATAACATCAACAAAAGAGCTTGAAAACATCAGAAGGCTAAATTTCAGAATACCTTACGATAAGTGGTCCCATCTTCTTCAACGATCCAACCAGCTTCGTTACATAGGGCTTTCAAAACCTCGTTGTTATCGCAGTGCTTAGGGAGCTTGTAGTTTCCATAAACTCTAAGACCTGCGAATATTTTAGCGGCAATTGCACGCCGTCGCCTCTCTCTACGCTTGTTGTTCTCTCTCTCCTTCCAAGTCGGTAATCTTGTCCCCGACGTCATATATGTAGAAAAACAATATTCCTTCTCCGGCTATTAGTAGAACGAATATTCAGCCGGAAAACAACTTGATGATCGGAATAGGAGCAGTGGTCGGCGGCCGGCCAGAAGGAAGTGGTGGAGGGAGTCGCTGGAAGGAATCAGCAGGAGAGGAGGTTTGTGTAATTGTGTTGTGAGTGGGGAGAGAGAAAACACGGAGACCTAGTTAATGGATTATACAATAGAGTAGTTGCCCCTGAACTGATCCTGAATTACGAGAATGCCACTGATTGTTTTATATGGGACTTCCTGAATATGCGGGTGGCGCACGTGTTTAGGTTTTTGTAAAGGGCTAGGGGTGGATGCGTGTGAATGCCGGGGTTTTTTTCTCAGAAAGTCGTGAATGTGATGGTTTGCCGTTTGCAGCTTAAAATCTAGAGTTAATTACTCATTTGATTCATGTGTTTTATACTTTTTTTACTGATTCAGTTTTTTATATGGTAAAAGTGCTTGTTAGTTTATATTGTAGCAAACATGTTTTATACCTAGTCTTTTAACCATTAAAAGTAACGATTTTTGTGTTAAATATTTTAAAATAACCATTTTATCTTTTTGTAACATTACAAGCTAAATCCCTATGGTTTTCAAATAATTTTGCATTCAGTCCTTTAATCTTTTTCTTAAATAATTTACTATATAAACCTAAATATTTATTATTATATTTTATGAGATTTTTCAATAATTTGTTATATATTTATACTACTATATAAATCATTTAACATTTTCTCTGTTCTTTAATTTAGGAGTTTTTAAAATTCAATCAAGACAAAATCTTGACCTTTCATTATATCTAAATTAATTTCATCCACTTAAACTTTATCTATTTCACTCACTATTCTAATTTACTTTAACTTTTTATTTATTTAAAATATATTCTCCCACAATAACACACTCTCTCACACAAACATTATTATTCACCCACATCAACATAATTTTCAAAATCTTATTAACTTCTCTTCTTATTTCATAAATATATATCTTTTTCGTATTTTAATTTCATAAATTAGTGTTGCGAAAACAATTTAAACAGATCAATATTAAACATTTTTAAACCTCTAATTATGTGAGTACTAATACCAATTTAAACTTAATTATATAACCTATCTAATCTCAGATATATTAGACTATTAAATACAATAATATAACCCATATCAACTAATGTTTCGGAAATTATATATTACTATGTAAAAGATAATATAAGATGGAGAAAAAAGACAAGGTGTCTTAATAAACTTTGAGATTAAAGAGGTATTTATATCAATATAAATAAAAATAATGTTGATCGTTAAAAAATGGTAAATAAAACAAATTAAGCGTAATATATAATAATGTATTATACCATTAATTTATGAAAGGTTGATATACAATAACAGTGTACGACGATCCATATTAAAGATACTAAAATAAAATAATGATAGTAATAGTAATAGTAAAAATAAATTATAATAATTACTATTACATACATATATATATACTAGCATTATACCCGCACAATATTGCGGCGGTAAATACTTTCTGTTTTACAACATGTCGCTTTCAAGAATGTAATGATATGTTATTCGCATAATTCAATATCACGAAAAGGTTTTCGACAACATGTCCATTTTTTCAAATTTTCTTTTATTTGCATCAACTATATTATTAATTTTAAAAATAAATTTTAAATGACATTAAAATAAGAAAAAGATATATATTTATGAAATAAAGAGAGAAAGAAGTTAATAAGATTTTGAAAATTATATTGATGTGGATGGATAATAATGTTTGTGTAAGAGAGTGTATTATTGTGGGAGAATATATTTTAAATGTGTTAGAACCTAGAGGGGGTGAATATGTTATATGCCCACTTTTTGAGATTTTTAACAATATTTGCAAGTAATTAAAGAGTTTAAGGTAGAAAGATATCACCAATGTAAGTAGCTAGGACACAATAATTTATAGTAGTTCAAGCAAGGGTTAACAACATTGCTCTACATCCACTCTTTGGCCTCACCCACCAAGAGTTGCTCCACTAACTTCTCTCTTTGAAGGTAGAAATAAACCTTTTACAACTTCTCTTTTTAGCTTACAAGAATTACACTTCACTCTTACAAACAAGGCTAAGATAAACCTCACTTCACTCTAATTGGAAAGGCTAGAGTTGATCCTCACTTCTCTCTAATTCTATAGGCTAGAGATTATCCTCACACTATTACAAATGTATATGAATGTAATGAAGTATATGAACTTGAAGGCTTTCACTCTTGCTTGATTCTTGATCTTGAAAGATTGAATTATCAAGGAATATGAGCTCACAAGATTTTG
>JAUEJL010057528.1:0-19227 GCA_032274825.1 Drosophyllum lusitanicum | reverse complement strand
TTTCCAACAAATAAGGGAAAGATAACAAAGAATAATACAAAATATTACAATATATATAAATATATCTTCGGCTAACAAAAAGAGCTTATTTTGTTGTAATTTTACTTGGTAAAAGTGTTTAGCTGCAACTTAGATGATATGTTTGAAGACATTATTATTAAGGATAGAAAGATTATATACAAGTTCTCGTTTACAAATGGATTATAATTGTCTTATTAATAACTAAAACCCTAATTAGCTCAACAGAGACCCAATTGTCGGGGTAACTTGGATTTTATGTTTTGCAAAGATGTTCGGTTATACCGTTGTTGGTGCTTTTCATGAGCACGTACAAAAGTCTCAATAAATTGCTAGCAAATGTCTACATTTCTAAGTGTATGATTTAGCTTCATGCGAATGAGTACGTACTTGACATCCAACGGCTATATTAAGTACACAAAGATGTTCATGGGGGGTTTTCGAAATGTTTGGAAGCACCAATTAAGTGACCAAGGACATTATCACATCAAATGATAATGGACAAATGTCTCACACATCTTGTAGATTAGACATGTTTTTTGGGTGTTTAAGGGTCTAACAATGACATCCATATTCTAAATCAATTGTCATTTTTCAACGAAATCCATTCAAATACTTGTCATCGGTGTCAATTTATGGTGAATTGGTTGAATACACCAAAGGATATCACCTCGATCATTGATGATATATATTTGGAACGACACGTTCTTGAAATCACGCTCATATCCACAAGACCAAAAAAGAGAAATTCAGAATCGCGCAAGAATGTGTAGGAAATTAAGGAAATCCATTGTGTATTCAGTGTTTTGTAAGCATGCTAGGCAATTGTAAAAACCTGATCGATGAGAGCAATGAATAAAAAATAGAATAAGGTGAATAATAAAAACTTCATCATATTACATAATATGGTTGTAACATGCAGAGAATATAAAATAAATAATGTCAACTAAACAACTCCGAGTTGAAATAATGTGTAAAGGTTAAATACTATTTTTTATTAAAAATTAATTAAAATTATAAAAAAGGTATAAAGGGATTAACAAACAAAATTTGTTATAAAGGACTATTAGCGAGCAAAATGATAATTAGATGACTAAATTTGTACCTTTTTTTAAATAAAAGAAACAAAAGTTCCAACTTACAGCTAGTTAAATAATCATATGTCAAAATTAACTTTTAATAAACATTTAACCACTAGCACATAAAGTAATGTTGTTGTGAACATCCTTCATAAATAAATAAAAAATTACCCTTCTAGATAAAATGTTCAACTTTTTAAAAAGCATTAAATTAAATAAACAAAATTAAAATTAAAATCAATCAATATATTATATATGGATAATACGTTTTGCTTTTCTAACAAAGTTAACAGCTAATGTACAAATGCAACGTTACAATCAGAAATACACCTTTTTCTATTAAAGAAAAATGATATATTTTTATCAATTTTCTAGGTTTTATTTCTATTTATCATTTTATTCATATGGGAGGATATTTGTCACCTTCTTATCATTCCCAACATATTTTATTTGAAAAGTATCCTCTTAATAAGAGTAAGATAACTAGGACAAAACGTATGAGGATACATCATTTCTTTTTGTAAATTAAATAAATTCTTAGCTACCTTGGAAATTGGAAGACGATTTGTATATCATGTACATTCTCAGTTAAGTCATTTGGCATTCATACACCATCCGTTGTAGTTTCTGTTACTAAACGAACAATTTTTATTGTTGTTGTCACATTACGTCATTACGTGCCGCCTCTCTCACCGCTAGTCGGTCCCATGAAGTAATTTATCTTTTATATTTTCTTTATTTATGCATTTTATTTATCTTTCATTGTTTCATTTCAGTTTGAGTGTCTAACATTCTATCGTCTCCGGTGCCAGAAGTATTAGATAAATTTGTTTTATAATTTAGTACATATTCATCGGAGTTTATTCTTAGATATTTTCTTATATTATTCGCACACTATAAATACTAACATATAATACCTACAATGTTTTATTATTGTACGTTTTTCTAAAAGCATTAATTATCGTACATTATATTGTCTAACTATTATTTTTTAAATTTAATAGTTGTAATTAGTGTTAATTGAGTCACTTATTGAAAAAAAAAACATAAAAGTTTTCTTTTTCGTTCTAAATATATATTCACATTTTTAGAAGAAGGTTTAGGATACATAATTAATCAAATCATCCTGTCACATCATTTATCTTTCCTCCATATAAAAAATTAACAATTTCTATTAATTCCTTTCCATTTTTCTCACCCAAAAAAAAAAAAAAAAACTTCAAAATGAACTTAACGTAAATCTAGGAGGAAAACGCGTTTTCTCAATCTTGTTCATTTGTTAATGTTTCAAACTACACCAATTTATTTAATCAGAGGTTACTGTCATATTTCAAAAGTTTTGAACGGATAATGACATTCATATTATGATAATTAATCCTAAAACGAAGCATCTTGGAAGATCAATTAATTAATGAACACTCACATACAGTCCAAATCAAGTATACTGATCGAGTCCACCTGATTCACTTTTCATCACAATGCATATATACATTCCTATCCTATCCTTAATTATTGCATCAAATTAATCACCTGATCATCAGATAAATAATATATTACTCAAACCACATTCATTTGAATGTCTAATTACCAAGGAATATTTGCTACTAGTACTGATGATCCAAACTCTCATAATGGAGATGAAAGTTTCATTAGAGACATTCATGCCTTAAGCCCATCATCCATCCTCCCTCCACACACGTCCCATCCTCTGGGATCATATTTATCCATGGCTTCAAGTGATCCAACTTTTCATGACGATTTCTCTAATATGAGTGTTACTAACAGTACTTTGGTAGTGGCAGGATCGGTGACAGGAAGCATGCGACTTGAAAGCGATGGTGGTAGCAACCGCGCCATTGGTGAAGAAAATGAAGTTGATGGTTTGTTGCAGCCTTCTTTGGCTCCTGATCATGGTAGAAATGGTAGGGAGGTGGTGGTGGTGCCGGTGAGAAGTGTAAAGAAAGAAGAGGTGGAATCGAAGATAACCGCTTGGAAGAATGCTAAGATTGCAGAGATTAATAACAGATTCAAGTGTGAAGATGCGATCATTAAAGGGTGGGAGAAGGAGAAGTTTCAGAAGGCGACTTTAAAGATGAAGCAAGTCGAAGTAATCGAACTTTAAAAGCTTGAAGCTCTTTAAACTTTTTTTTACTAATTCGAACACATACACTTGCATAGTTACACGTATGGAGAAATGATTCATGCAGTCAATAGCACTTAGCTTAGGTGTTGTTGCAATTCGTAGATAGTTACGTCATTAATGGTCATTGTTAAAATGCAGTCAATAGTACCCTGTGAGTACAAAAGCACCTAACTTAGATGTTATTGACATCATATATAGATAATTTCCTCCATATATGTAAAATGTTTGGTTGATGTTGGTGTATGTAGAGAAAACTGGAGGAGAAGAAAGCGAGAGCAAAGGAAAAGATGGAAAACGAGATAGCGAAAGCACACCAGAAAGCCGAGGAAAGGAGGGCATCAGCAGAGTCAATAAGGGGAAGCAAGATGGCTAGGATTCTTGAAATGGCTAACTTGATGAAAGCTGTTGGAAGATCACCTGTTAAGAAATTATTTTAGGCCTCCATCATCTTAATCACACTATATATCTTTTTTAACATATCATGTGTGTGGAAACTAAATGTGTGATATTTAACCTTCTTCACCTCCTTATTTGAGTTGAAGGATACCTTAATTATGTAATCTGGGCTATTTGTGTTTTGTTGTAGTTCATCTTGTAAAAGGTAACAGAAAAGGTGTAAAATTGTGTCACAGTGATGTAAGATCAAGGGCAATCATATCTTTAATATATATATTAAAAGAAAAAAAGGTAATGATGTCATTGTTCGGTTTTTAGAATTATTTGATCAATCAACAACCCCTTTGTTATTTACACAGCTTACAAATGAGTTGTTCCTAAAATTTCGTTTTTTAGATGATTTCGTTTGTTAAAATTTAAATATCTTAACAAATACATTTATTCAAATTAGTTAGTAGATAAATTTACCTATTTTCGTGATTATTTATGTAAATATATATACCAATTGGATTAAATAACAAATTCAAATTTGATTATATAGAAAGTCTATAGAAAATTTGATAATGATAATATATATGAATATCTAATTTCTAATATATTTACCCACCCTTTAAGAGATTTTATATCACTGTGTATGTTTTATGATTTGTTTTACTGTATATGTTAGTACTCTTTAATACCTTAAATATTTATAACTTACTTTAAACATCATCCGTGTTTATACACAAGGTGCTAAGCTAATTATACTATAATAAAGATGGTGATATATTTTAAATTAAATTTAGGGTTAAGGACGGTAATAGGCTCTTTGTTGTGCCTTTCTGGCCCGCCAAAAGGTCTCATCAGCTTCTCTAGGAACACCGCCGCACCCCATATAACCAAAGCTTTTCTCCTTTATCGACCCCCATGAGTCCATGACCCTCCCTCTCTCCCTTTCTCTCTCACACACACACTCTCTCTCTCTCTATATATATATACATTTTCTTTCTCTATTCTCTCTCTTCTCTAATATTTAACTGAATAAAATAAGAGTGACTAATGACATATAAAGATGAGTATAGCCGGGTTAAAATTAATTAGAAAGATAGAAAGAAAAATAAAAGGATAAGTAATGAGTCGCTTATGTAACAAAAAATATTGGGATAGAAAGATGGTGTTATCTAGGTGTGCAAGTTTCGTGTAAGATTTCAGGTATAAACATTACGTTTTTTTAAATATTCACAAACTTATGATAAACTGCATTAAAATATAAAGTTCGACTATAATTGTCGTAAATTTATTATCAAAATAATAAAACTAATGATAAGTTTATGAAAGTTATATTTAGTGAGTTGTGTTCAATAAAGTCTATGTAAAAAATATAGTACTAAAATTTTAATATTCAATCACAGGTGATTCAGTATACAATCACATGTGATTTGTAAAAATATCACATGTTAATTACAAAAATGTCACTTGGCCCAAAATTTTAAAATGCAATCTGGACCATTAATGTAATTGATGCAAAGGCTAAATTAGTCCCTTAGGACTATAAATTAAGTATGAACTATATAGAACATTCTTAATAAATTTGTATTTTATAAATGAACAAATTAAATTTACATTTACTATCAAAACAAAAAAATAAAAATAACTAAACTTACCTACTAGTACTTGTCTTTGGGCGTTTACACTTTGAATAATTGAAAACAACAAATTAGAAACCCTAGCCTCCTTTTGCAACCGGTCTCCATGACACACTATTTTACAAACAACCCAATCTTCTAAACGAGTGAACATAAAAAATTTGTTCATTTATCGTTCGTATTTATTTATTTGTTTGACTAAAAATAAACGAACAAACACAAAAAAAATAATATATTTGTTTATCTTTTCATGTTCGTTTATCTATTCGTTTAAAATATAACAAACCACACAAGATGATGGTTAAAAAAAATATTAAAAAAGATGATTTGCCAAGTAGTTTCCAAATGCACGAATCGTTCCGGTCGTACGGCTTTCATACTTGTAGTGGCAATTTGGTATATATTCCTTTTCTAATGGTATTTTAGTAAATAGCATTCCAGATTCCCCAAATCGTGAATATAATAGTTGATCCAAGCTTCCATGATCATACACACGCGTGACTCGTCCTCCCTCCTTTTCCACCTTCGCCATCATTCCCTGTTTCTGACAAACAAATCTCCCTCAATAATGGCGGAAATCACACTGAACCATGAACAAAAAATCTCCATTGACGTCCACAAAGTAAAATGGGCTAAACATTATAACTCCAATCATCAAATACTACTGGTAGGAGAAGGAGATTTCTCTTTTTCTCTTAGTCTGGCAATGGCGTTTGGTTGTGCTTCTAACATTGTAGCTACTTCTTTGGATTCTTATGGTAACAAAATCCTTACTGTTTCTTAATTCCTCTGTCAAATCGTTACAGATTCGTTCTTAGGGTTTCAATAATCAGCTTGATGCATTCTGCTTGTTGGTATTAATTAGCCTGTATATGTTCTCTGATAAGTGTTGATTTATTGCTGTTCTTCTCCTAACTGCTGCTTAATAGAAGAAGATGCATATTGAACTTGTGATCGAGTTGATCGTTACAGTATTTTGATTCTAGTTATTACTTTACTTTTGGGCGTTTGGATCACTTATTTTAAACTTCTCTAGCATAATTTACAAAGATTAAGCACTTTGCCCTAATTTTATTTAATTATTTGAAAAAAATGTTTAAATTTGAGCTGAATATAGATTTGGGAATGATAATATGATATTGTAGTTGATCAGTCACCATTTTCGTTCCTTCATGTCCATGTTTTGATCTCAAGATTCTTGTTTTACATACATGTGAAGTAGAAATTTTATGTATTTGCTGTCTAAAGATTTTTTTAACAAGAAAACAAAAACCTATTGGCATGTGATGTGGCCATATGATCAATAGTTTCATTTTATCAGGTGTTCTGATCAAGAAATACCAAAGTGCAAAAACAAATTTGAAAATCTTGACTATTTATGGAGCCAAGTTGTTACATGGGGTCGATGTGACGGAAACGAAACTTGATACTGATCTTCAAATGCGAAAGTTTGATCGGATTATATATAACTTTCCACATGCCGGTTTTCTAGGGCGTGAAGATGATCCACAAGTAATCATGTAAGCTGCTTTTAGCATCAATTTGCTAGTTAATTCTCAAAGTATATAATCATACTTTTGGTGCACTTGTTGTAGATTATTCATCATTCTTGATCTTAGTTTTTTTTTTCTCTTAAAAGTCATATTTCTTTCTATTATTGTCTTCATTTCCTGGTTGGTGTTGCTTGTAGGATACATAGAAAACTGGTTTTTGGTTTTTTTAAGAACGCAAGTGGCATGTTGAGTGCAAGCGGTGAAGTGCATGTAAGACACAAGACTACATACCCGTTCCAATATTGGTATATTGAAGAACTCGCGGCTCAAAATTCTTTAGCCTTACTTGAATGCGTCAAGTTCAAACTTAAAGATTATCCCGGTTACAACAACAAAAGAGGAGACGGAAAGAGCCCTGACAAGTCGTTCCCTCTAGGAGAGTGCAGTACTTTCAAGTTTATACCGTCTTCAGCAACCAAAGAATCAACTAGAGATCCTTATCAACCCGGAATTTTTTTATCACAAGGAGCGAATGCGAGCCTGGTTAAGAATCATGCTCCTGTAAGTAGTTCTGAGTGCTTTTGGATTTTCAGGGAGTATTTTCAACACGCAAATTCGACATATGGACATGTTGATGACTATCTTTCCTATTCTGTTCCATATATGCTGGGAATTGGGTTTGAAAGATGCAAAGCTGAAAATCATGTAAATCCCTCGAGCAATTACATAAATCTTTTGAAAGAGCTTCGGTATCTGAGTATACGAAGGATAGAGTTTCTGAGAAACCGTTTGCTAGAACTCAAAGGATAGCGTGCCTTCTTTTGCTCTTTTTCTAATGTGATTTGCTATATAATAGAGTTAACTTTTTGTATGTAATGCTCGTATCATGGCTGTAAATTGGGGTTAGAAAAAGATATAAGGTTATGTAAACTGCAACGATGGCTTTTGTATATTAACCGTTTCCGGTGTCTGAGATCTGTTTGAAAGCTTATATTTACATTACATTTAAGTAGAACCAATGGTGAAGCTACAACATTTCAAAAAGAAAACGATACAGTTAATTGCACTAAAACATTAGTCATTGTATTATTTCTGCAAAAAAGAAAAGATGGAAGAGAATGACATGCTGACTCGGAGCTTATGGTGTACTGGTGTTAAGGATCATGATTTTTATACTCTAATATAAGGATCAAGAAACCCTAGTCTACATTAATTATAAGGATCAAGAAACCTTGTCTATATTTATTTGATGGTATGACTGAGATCATTAAATGTCTTTTGATTGAATGGGGGTTAAAAAACATATCGCTAAAACTCTTCTTCACACGCTTTTTCATAGGGAGATGATTTGTACATAACAAACTTTTACCATATACAACAATTAGTGGTTGTTTGGACTATCATCTTCTTAAATATGTGAATGAGAATAAAAGTTACTGGAATTATAAGGGCATAAAAGTCACAATTGTTGTGTATTGCAAAAACTTAATGTGTACAAATAACTCCCTTCCCCATATTAGTCTCCTCATTTCTCATTCTCTTTCCCCCTCTCCAGATCCACTCCCCTCCTGCCACCGCCCCATTCGCCGGACCACCACCCCTAAACCACGATCTCATTTCCCCGACCACCACTCTCGATACATCCTCCTGGGACTTTGACACATACTTTGCCTGCTGGCCATCTTCCATCCTCTCCCGTGCTTCACGCCACTTGCCAGCCCCTCACAAGATCTGTGCCTAGCTTCATCCTCTCTCGTCAATGGATGCTGCCACCACGTACTCACACTGAACGAAGTTCAGATCTACTCAAATCAGTGTTTAAACTACATCTATGCACCCAGTTCGTGTTCTTAAGGTATCGACGATTGTCACATCAACCGATTGACCACCGCTGGCACTTTTATTTTTGGTTCCTTTGATTCTCGCTGCTCACGCCTGCTTAAGGATCAATTTTTTGGCTTTTGAATGATCTTGCAAAACATCGGTATCACACTTTGCCGCCTTATCGGAAGCTGGTTTGTTCAAGGTAGAAGAGTAGCAATTAATGAAATCAACATTGAAAGTTTGCTTCAAATATTTTCAGTACTATTGGGCTTGGGACATGCGATGAATCATGGCAACTCAAATATTATTTAATTTTAGTTTTGTTTTCTTAAACATGTTCAAGACCATATGTTACGTACCCAATTTTTGAAAAATAAATGATTATTGGTAATTTTGGGTTTGGCTAATTTGCTTTATGGGTTTGAGAAACATTGGATTTCTGTTTTTGATAATTATTTATAGGCTTTGTTTGAAAATTGAAAGTTTGGTTGTTTTTATATATGAAATTGTGTTACTTCACATGTGAAATAGTGTCATTTCACATATGAAATAGTTGCATTTCACATGTAAACCACTATCAATATGTGAACTATACTATTGCTTCACATGTGAAATACCATTATTTCATTAAAATATGTACTATTTAATCTATTTCTTATTTTAATAATGGGTTTAAGTTTTCTTTTTTTAATTATATGTGAAGAAACAAATTTATGGATCTATACAATTGTAGATATAATTTTTTTAAAGTTCATGCTTTTTAAATTTTGTTCTATTTTGAACTATAAAATGTAGAAGCTAGTTCATGCATAAAAAATACATTAACGAATATCTCAGCTAAATTTGAAATAAAATTTCACATGTGAAATTGCACATGCAGAATAGAAAAACCCTTGTCTGAAGAGTTAAAAAAAAAATTATTCAAAAACATATCAAAATTGTGATGTCTAATTAATGAGGAAAAAACAAGTGATTTTTGGTGTAATTTGTTTGAGTCAATATTTGATATTTATTTAAGATATTTAATTTAAAAAATGGTGGAAAGTTATTTTATCTTAAAAGAAAATGGGAACTCTAAATTAAATTTTAAATGGGTGGGAGAACAAATTTTTTCCAAGTTGTTTTTTTTTTCTTTTTTGCCCCTATTAACTTACTTTACTATTACCCATCACCCTTTATATTTGGTAAAATTACAAACATGTCATAATTAATCTCAAATCTAGATTTTATTGATGGAGTGTTTCATATCCAATCTTCCATTCTCAAGTTTTTTTGAGTTTTCAAATCAACCCACCCCATATATAATTTATTTATATATGTTTTAATAATAATAATTTTAATATTCAAGTCGGTTTAAGTATAATTAGTTTGCTAAAATACAAAGTAAGAATTATAACGTGAAAATGATCACAAGTACATTATAATTAAAAAAAATTCAGAAAGTTTTAAACATGTAACATTTATAAGGAGTATATATACAAAAAGGTTATGCTACTTACATATTTATAAAAGGATTTATAAAATGATGAATGATTTTATAAAAGGGTTTACTTCTCCAATATGTATTAAATGATACCTTAAATGTTAATGTGTGTATCCACCTTCCAAAAATGTTATTGTATGTATCAAACTTTCAAAAAGTGTGTTATTGTGTTTATTAAATATAACACCCGCAAACCCAGGTTAGTAGTTAGCGGTTTGGCGGTATGTGTTTAAATATTTGATTATGTGTTATACTAGTTTAATGGTTATCTCATGATTAATTAAGTCATTACTTTGGAATCAATTAAGTAAATGTGTATGTATGCATGTACGTAGACATGTATGTATTTTATGTGAGTATGATGTATATGTGTATTTATGCTTACCACCTCATGCTTAGTTAAATGGAGTTGTGAGAGGGCACATGTACACTTATATGGATAGGCTTGCATGAGGAATCACCTCCTCATTTCTCATATTTTGTGTGTGCTGGAGTGTGTGTTTGCTTCCTATTGAAGAAAGCTGTGAAGAAACTTGCAAACTTGAATTTTAGATTTGGAGATTCATTGATTGATAAATGAAGACAAAGGTTAGACTATATTCCTATCATGATTATGATTACTTTGATGTGTTTTATTGGGTTTTATGAGTATAAACATGAAGAACACCATTGATGATAATATGAAGCTTTTTGAAGCTTAAACTTGCTAAATGGGTTTTGTTTATTTTGGTGATTTAATTGGATTTGAAGTGTTATGGATGTTTGTATACATGTTATTTGAAGTTTTTATGAGTTTAGAAGTATTAGAAATTGATTTCCAGCATTTCTGGTATGTTGGTTCGTTTTTGGTTTGAGCTGGAGGAAGAAGATGGGTAACTCGAAGAAAGAAGACTTCGAATTTGAAGAGAGAAGGCTTCGAGCGTGACCCTTGGTATTCGAAGAAGGCTTCGAGTGTGACCTTTGGTTTTGAAGAAGGCTTCGAGCGCGATTTTGGTTTCAAAGAAGGCTTCGAATTCGAAGTAAGCGAGCCTTGAAATTTCAGCAGGAAGCTTTTGCTTGTTATTCGTTTTGATGCTTGTGTTGTACTGAATTCTATGTTATTTATGTATGTTGTTCATGAGCATTAGAGATATAAATATATGTGGGTATATATATTTATGAATCGGAAACTAATTCTGGTGTTGTTGTGTTTACAGGCAATACCAAGACTCAGTGATATTAGACATCTGAGTGCGGCGGTTGAGATCAAAAGATGAGTGGATGTTAACTCACGGATGGTAAAGGTTATGATTAATATGACTGGTGTGATGCATGTGTTTGTGATTGCTAGACTGTTGAGTCTGATGCTTGTTGTTTGCTGATTATATCTGTTGTGTGATTATTTGGCCGATACGTACTCGAGGTATGATATCGAGTATCGTTTGAGAAGTCAGCTATGTGTGGAATTGAGTTGGGCCTGATCTCTATTGGTTGAGCAGTTGTAGACCCTCTCGTGCATGCGTTGTATAGGAGGGGATCTAACTGTGCCAATTGGCGGTGGGCTATCGGTAAACTTTTGCTTTGCCCGACATTGGTTGTAGGTTCTGCGCCAAACCGCCGGTCTTCTGGATTACGTGATTACATGCTTTTATATCGATTATTGATTCTTGCTTTTGTGTTTAACTTCCTCTCACTTAGCTTTGTGCTAATTCTCCACCGTTGAACTGTTTTTGCAGGTTCGCGTGTTTAGAGTTGTTTGTTAAAGGAAAGCTTGACCACCCGCTTTGATATTTGTTTTTGATATTAAAGACGAGCCATGTTTTATATATTTTGTAACACAGACAAGTTGTTGTATTTTGTAAACAATATTCCCGGTTGTGAGTTTTATGTAAATATTTATGATTAAGCTTCAGCAGCGTGTTAAAAAAAATGGCTTATGATTTTACGGTGTTACATTAAACTTTTCGTTATATGTACTATACTTATACTTTTTTAGTTTTTTTATGTAATCAAAATATGTATAATAACAACAAATTAAAAGTTTAATACATACAATAACATTTTTGAAAGGTGGATACATACGTTAACATTTAGAGTATAGTTTAATACATTTTGTAACAGAAAACCCTTAATAAAAAAAAGAGTACGCTTACCAACATAATCTTTATTCTTTTAGATTGATTGGTGGTCAAACAAGACATATTACATATATTCCCAATATGCAAATGATCCATCATAATCCTATCTTGAAAAACAGAGCCCAAACAAATTGAAGAAAAAGTTTGGCTATAAGTGGATATCTATCATCTTCCATGCTTTTTTTCTTGATAAACTAAGTTACAAGTTTTTCAAAGGGTAATTCTATATATCCCCCTTTATTATCTATATAGCCCTCCTTGATTTGATATATGTGAGTGAAAAAGCAATATTGAAAATATAATATTCTTGATTTGACACGTGGGTTTGTGAGGAGAGGGGGCTATATAGTAGCACCCATTACCATTGGCTTCAATAGAATGTATGTTGCTCCATTTTTCAAAACTATTTAAAAATCACTCTTACCCCTTTTTATCGCCACTTAAAATCTTAGATCTTTAGAATTACATATTAGATTACTATAATATTTAATAAAAGTAAAAAATTATATAATTATAACTTACCAAATTAAAAGAGCTTACTATATAATTATATTGTTAAAAGAGCTTGCTAAATACTTTCCTAACCAAACTATTTTTAAAATAAAGAAGTTATATATCCTTATAATTTTTCCTTCTATTTATCCTCCTTCTCATAAGATTAATACAAGTGTCAAAATTAATAGACATGATGAAAAAAAAAAATTAGTAGACTTTACACGTCGTTTTGGTCGTTCGGCTTTCAAACTTGCAGCGGCAATTTGGTAGTCATACTTTATACTTATCCTTTTTTTATGGTATTGTAATTATTAATCCGATTCCCCAAACCCTGCATATAACACGTCCCTCCCTTCTCCACCTTCTCCATTCCCTAAATCTCCCACAACAATGGCGGAATTCACATGGAAGCTTCAGCAACAATCGCCCGTTCAAGTCGACCAAGTAAAATGGGCTAAACATTATAACTCCAATCATCAGATACTACTGGTAGGAGAAGGAGATTTCTCCTTTTCTCTTAGTCTGGCAATGGCGTTTGGTTATGCTTCTAACATTGTAGCTACTTCTTTGGATTCTTATGGTAACAAAATCCTTACTGTTTCTTAATTCCTCTGTCAAATCGCTATAGATTCGTTCTTAGGGTTTCAATAATCAGCTTGATGCATTCTGCTTGTTAGTATTAGGCTATATGTTACCTGATAAGTATTGATTTACTATTGTTCTTCTCCTAACTGCTTTTTACGAGAACAAGATGCATATTGAACTTGCGAGCGAGTTGATCGTTACAATATTTAGGGCGTTTGGATCACTTATTTTGAATTTCTCTAGCATAATTTACAAATATTAAGCACTTTTTACAACTAATTTGAAACATTTTTTTACCTATAAAGCTATAAACTTATAATTTTGTAGGCAAATTTCGTCAACTTTGCTTTCTTGTATTGTATGTAATGTCACCTTCAATAGCAAGTTAGCAGCACGTAACCCAATTCCGATAGCTTGTTTAGGTTAAATTGTAGTATTGTTGTTTGTATTGTCTCAATCTTTGAGACCTGTTTTTGCATCTTAGGCTCAATAAAATCCTTTGCCTTTCAAAATTCCTTTTGTTGTGCTGATTGAGACAAAAATGAAGTTTTTGGCATATAATAGTATCTTAAAACAAAGTTTGTTGTATTTGACTCACTTTGCCCTAATTTTATTTAATTATTTGAAAAAAATGTTTAAATTTTAGCTGAATATAGATTTGGGAATGATAATATGATATTGTAGTTGATCACTCACCATTTTGGTTCCTTCATGTCCATGTTTTAATCTCAAGATTCTTGTTTTACATGCATATATATTAAGTAGAAATTTATGCTTTTTGCTGTCTAATGATTTTTTTAACAAGAAAACAAAAACCTATTGGCATGTGATTTGGACATATCATCAATAGTTACATTTTATTAGATATTTTGATCAAGAAGTACCAAAGAGCAAAAACAAATTTGGAACTCTTGACTATGTATGGAGCAAAGTTGTTACACGGGGTCGATGTGTCGAAAATGAAATTTCATACTGATCTTCGAATGCGAAAGTTTGATAGAATTATATATAATTTTCCACATGCCGGTTTTCTGGGGCGTGAAGACGATCAACGAGTAATCATGTAAGCTCCTTGTTATATTGATTTCTGCTAGTTAATTCTAAAAGTTTATAATCATATGATACTTTTGGTGCACTTCTTGTAGATTGTTCATCATTCTTGATCTTGTTTTTTTTTCTTAAAAATCATTTTTGTTTCTTCATTTCCTGCTTGGTGTTGTTTGTAGGATGCATAGAATTCTGGTTTTTGGTTTTTTTAAGAACGCAAGTGGCATGTTGCGTGCAAGCGGTGAAGTGCACGTAACGCACAAGACTACAAGCCCGTACCAATGTTGGTATATTGAAGAACTTGCGGCTCAAAATTCTTTAGCCTTACTTGAACGCGTCAAGTTCAAACTTGAAGATTATCCCGGTTACAACAACAAAAGAGGAGATGGAAAGAGCCCTGACAGGCCGTTTCCTTTAGGAGAGTGCAGTACTTACAAGTTTATACCGTCTTCAGCAACTAGAAATCCTTATCAACCCGAAATTTTTGTATCACAAAGAGCGAATTCAAGCCTGTATCATGCTCCTTTAATGAACTATTCTGAGTGCTTTCGGATTTTCAGGGAGTATTTTGATCACGCAAATTCGACATATGGACTTGCTGATGACCATCTTTCCTATTCTGTTCCATATATGCTGGGAATTGGGTTTGAAAGATGGAAAGCTGAAAATCGTGTAAATCACTCGAGCAATTACATAAATCTTTTGAAAGAGCTCTGGTATCTGAGTATACGAAGGATGGAGTTTCTGAGAAACCGTTTGCTAGAACTCGATCACGGGTATCGCTTGTAGGTTGGTTTTTCGACCCACAAGAAGTTGAGCGTGCCTTATGCTCTTTTCTTATGTGATTTGCTACATATAGAGTTAAGTCTATGTAGACATGGCTGTGAAGTGCGGTTAGGAAAAGATATATGGCTATGTAAAATGCAGTTAAAGTGTGTCGATTTCATATATTAATCGTACTAGATTAATCCAAAAAGCCTGCGGTCTAGCGGTATCAAGTGCTAAAATTATTCCTCCTATGAAGTTAATAGTTCAAGTCCCAGCGTGGGCATATGTATACATTAGATGAGTAGGTGTGTTTGCGGTAAAAAAAATCGTACTAGATTACAACTTTGTGTAATACACGGATAGTTAAAATAATATGACATGTTAGATGTTGAATGTCAATTATGTGTTTAATAAGGTATATGATTAAAGATATTATTTAATGATTGTTTTCATAATCCAGCAGAGTTAAAAATATATTTTTGAAATATTACTAATTGTATCTAAGAGTTAAGCAATTGAAGCATGTCATTAATTACAGGGAGTTGAATTGTATACATCACTTTTTCTTACCGTGCAAGTGGTTTATAGCATATAATATTTTTTTTAACGGCAAAATAAGAACCTTTAGGAGAAAGCTTCGGCTCCGCCATCACCCCTCCTAAAGACCCCAATATTATTAATAATATCAACTAGCAAGTTGCTAGAAATCCAAACAACAATAAAGAGCTAGACATTATAGGGATTACAACACCAAGAAATCCAATCGAATGAAACTCCTTACATTTCCTATGTTTGATCCAAAAGTAAGTTAGTGATTAAATCGAACTTGAAGGAGACCACAAAGTGGATCTGTTGCCCGAATTGAAGACTTTCTCGTTCCTGTACTTCCAAACGAGCCATAAGAATGTTTAGATAACACTTCGGAATAGGAGTAGTTTTTCACCTTTTAAATTAAGATTGCATCCCCAGTTAAACAAATCGTCTAGATTGTGCAGATCTGTAGAATTAAAACCCCACCAGTGTGAAATTCCATTGAGCAGAGGTCCGGCAAAGCAACAATCTAAAAACAGATGACTCTCAGTTTCCAATTCATCGTTACACAAAGGACATAAGTCTGATATAACGGACACTCCTCTTTTTGTAATGTTAGCATAAGTTGGAAGTCTTTTCCACATGACCCTCCATGCCAATTGATTGACTTTGCTAGGAACCAAATTTACCCAAGAGAAAGGTGACGAAGCTTTTTCACTCAAAAATGTTACATCAGGGGGGCTATTTAGATGATGTGAGGGTACCAATAGAATCACCAGTTGGTAATGCATCAAGTTGTTGTGTATGACTAATTTTGTTGTGTACGAATCATTACTCTTAATTATGAGGTTTATTTGACTGTTTAATAAGGGATTGTCTGTATATTTATATATTTTTTTTAAAGTTTATAAGTAATTTTGATTGTTGAAATTGATATTTGTTTCTATGAGAGGAAAAGGTTCCGCCCTCCATTAAAAAAAGAACAGAAGATGAATTTATCTAGAAAATGTCGGGGTCAAGTGGTCAACCATCAAGACCAGATCGGAAACCAAATTAATTAGGGCTTACGTATCTGTCGTGGTCATTGTAAAGTTGAAGACAATATTCATTCCTACAGAGCCTAGCTAGTTGTAATGAGATGGGTTAGTTTGTACAAAAGTATAAATTGGTTCCGGTTTCGAATCCGTTACACTTCACTAGCCACAATCGTTAGGTGAGCCAAAAAATACACCCTCACATTGGTCGATCTGCTTGGGGGCGGGTTCCATGTGAGGGTGGTTAGGGTTGCCGGTTACCAACATTTTGCCCAAATATTCATTCCTACAAATTCATTCCTTTTAAGAATTAGAGTACTAATCCCATGCAAAAATCACTCATGCAAATCTCTTTCTGTTTTGCTAGCTACTTGCAAGTTGATATAAATTTAATCCATCTTCTTGTTCAAAAAAAAAAAAAAAAAAGTTTACCACTAACTACAAATATGACCTACCGAATTAATTAGGGGGTGTAGTTGGAGTGGTTCGAAACCGGGGCCCTGATAAGATCAACCGTGTTTCGATCCTATGTCACTACCGCTGAGGCGAAGCTGTTAAAAAAAACTACAAATATGAAAATAAGATAACTCTAATTACAATAATGATAAATGATAGTATATATAATAAATTATTATAGTATTTAATAAATATAGTAATAATGATAAATAAAAATATATAATAATCTAAGAATGATAAGAAATAATATTATTATTACTATTATTATGAAATAATAATTATGAACCGCAATTTAAGAAAATAACATCTGGAAAATAAAGAACGTAAATAAAATCTACATTTAAACATGATTCTTAGTTTTAAATTTTCTGAAAAACAAAATCTGCTAAATAGTAATAACGTTTTTCTAATATTTTATTATAACATGTCAACTTTTTTTTAACATATGGTTACCAACTCATAAAAACGTAAAACGTATTATTATGCTAATTTTATTGATTTAATCTGTTAGAGCAGGTCATCTCCCCCCATATATATTCTTCACCTCTAACACTCACGAAAAAGATGAGTACTTGATGAAAAGTAACGATTCTTGAGGTTATGGAAAAGTAATTGAGTCATCAAAAAACCGTAACAGTGCTGAATGAGCTTAGTTTATGCAATACCCGATTTTAGTTAGCAATTTATTGGCCTACTATTGATGGAAATTCATGATCTTGGTGTTCTTTGAAAGGTAAAAAGATTACCTACAATAATCTGTAAAAAGAATTAGGTAAAACGAACAAAAAATGATTAAAAAGTTCATTTTTTCCGCCCTGTTTTCAAAGTAATAGCAAAAAAAAATGACACTTTGAACTTGAAATTTTCCATAAATACTTAAAGAAAAGATATGATTCTTGATCATATGAAAAGGTAATCGGGTTGTGTATAAAATAATGCAAAACAAACTACTTAAAACGAGTCGAATAATCAAAAAACAGTAACAAGGTGTTGACCGGTTCGGTTTAGGACCTTCCCAACTTTAATTAGCAATTTCTTTGCCTACATTTGATGGAAATTATTGAATATGGTGTCTTTTGAAAGGTAAGAAGATTATCTAGAAGGGTCTAAAAAGAATTAGACAAAACGATCAAGAATGAAAAAAAAATCGATTGTATGACTGCCATGTTTTCGTTAATATGCTAAACAAGTTGCAGGTTAAGAAATGACATAATGACACATTTTTTGTGAGTTCATCGGCCATATGTGTAATAGAAATGTGACGTACCATAATGGAATATTGAAAAAATATTACTGCTATTTAATTTGCAGCTTTAACGCTAAAACTAATTAAAATATTTTTTTAATAACTAAACACATTTTTAAAGGATGTTGTTAATAGTTTTCTCACACCTGTCACAATTCACATGAGTCATAGATTTAAGTGAGGCGGAGGTACAATTATCCATTTCTTTTTGTAAGAGAGATGATTCTTTTATTTATGAAATTGTTTCAAGCATGTAAATTACAAAACATTTAAAGCTATATTATAAGTTAGTGATGCATATATATTTTTTGGATGAATCAATTTTATTAGTGAAAGATTCATTTTACCTTTTATAAATGGTATTTTGTTTTTACTTTGAGCATTGTTATTTCAAATGGTCCTTGATTATCAATAGAGTTGTATCACTTGGTGCATTTTTTTTCCTCTCTTTACAATTTCACAGAAAAAAAACAAATGGAGGCTAATGGAAATTGCTTTTGTAGGTAATATATGTATAATTGTGTGTGTGTATATATATAGAGAAGGAGGATTCATTCAAAAAGTGTTTTATTTACAAAAATTGTAAGAAACATTTATAACCTTTGGATGATTAAGATAATGGTCAAAATTAATTATGGCAATTTGGTTATTAACTTAAATAATAAGGATATTAAATTAAACCAAGAAGGGCAATTAACACATATTCCATTCTCAAAATCAATTCCCTAATTTAACTAACCAGCTGTTCAACACTCAAAATTAATTCTTTTTTGTAACTCTTCTAGGGGTGTACGTTCGGATGGATCGGTCTAATCCGATCCGATTGAGTAAATCCAATTGGATTTTGGTTTTTAAAAATGAGATCCGATCCATCCAAACAATATTAA
>JAUEJL010057517.1:0-19227 GCA_032274825.1 Drosophyllum lusitanicum | reverse complement strand
GCATACGGGGCGGGGCGGGTACCCGCGGATATTGAAATATATAAACCAAACCTGCCTAGTGTTTAGCGAGTACCCTAGTTTTCAGGTTTTTCGGGTTACGGATTTTACGGGTATCGGTTTTTTCGGTTTCGGTTTATGCGGGGCAGGTCGGTTTTTCGGTTTTTTTGAACACCCCTAATCAACACTCATCTTTATCAAAGTCCTCAAAACAAAATTTCCACACAAATTTGTAATTAGAGAGAGAGAGTGTGTAAAAGAGTGTTTGGGAAGGATTCTCGAGTGTTTGATTATATTTTACCTCTTATAATAGGTAATAGGGTAAAAGTAACAAGTTAACTAAACATTATGGTTATTCTGTTAAAAAAAAAAACTTTGATGGTTAAACCGAAAAGTAAGTAAAACTTTGATGATTAAATCATTTTTAACCCTATAAAAAATATAAAACATTTTCTTTTCTTTCCATTTAAATTTTCCCAATTTTAATAGAAAAGCTTACTAGAGAAAATTAATGATTTTTTTTCAAATCCTTTTCTCACTCTTTAAAACACCGAGGAACACATTTTTTTTAAAACTTCTTATTCCTTTCTTACATATCATTTATTTTCTATACAAAATAAAACTCAACCACAAGTAGGGATGACAATGGATCGGGTGACGTCATATCCGCATCCATATCCATTTAATTTTTCATCATCCATATCCATTTAAAATAATTGCGTCCGTCCGTATCAATATCCATTGGATTAAACGGATAAATGGATATCCATCGGATGTCAAAAGAGTTTTTGCCCTAAAGAAAATACCATATTTTTATATATTATTTATGATCTTTATTGATATAAATACATATTTTCTTCCAAAAAAAGATATGAATCATAGTTTCTTTCACTTTTACACTTAAATGTATATAATCGACACAACTATATAAAAATATTATAGAAGAGAGTGTGAATTTAACCTACATAATTATATATATCTTTATTAGTATATTTATATATAAGTTTTAAAATTAAAATACATATATGAAATTATACTTAATTATATAAAATTATAATTATATCAAACTTAATTCGGGTTAATGGATTCATCCATGGATGAAAAATCGTTATCCATATCCGATCCAATAAACATCCATATCCACTCTATATCCGAAATTCACCCATTTAACTTCGTCCATATCCATCACACATGGATCGGATCGGATCGGATCGGGTGGATGATCAATGGATCGGATGACAATTGACATCCCTAACCACAAGGTGTAAAAATTTAAGAGACAACGACGTTTATAGTTTTTTTGGAGAAAGATAATATTTATTCGTACTATTTCTTCTAGAGAAATGATGTAAGCTCCTATTTCCTCTTATTTATTTTCCTACTTATTATATCAATATAAGTGTTAAATTAATGAATAAGGTAAAAAAAATCAATAAATTTCACATGTTATCTCACAACGTCAACACAAGTGTCCAATTGATGGTGTAGGTAAAAAAAAATCAGTAAATTTCACATGTATCTTGCTGTAAGTAGATGATAAGATTAAAAAAAATGTTGGTTGATATTTCTTTTTTTTATTTTATGGATCATGATAAAGACGTCTAGATACATGGTATAATTTTGACCTCTGAAGTTATCATGCGTCTTCAGCGTCCAAACCACCACGGCAATCGTCGTCTCCGTCGCGTTACCACCGCCGCCAGTATATATGAACAATGGCGACAGTTACTACCGGACACGAATACGATCGTCTCAAAGAAGTGAAACAGTTCGACGAATCTAAAATCGGCGTTAAGGGACTGGTAGACGCCGGAGTCTCCATCATCCCCCGCTTCTTCCACCACCCACCGGAGAATCTCCCCAACTCAAAACCTACCAACCGACCCCAATTAACCATACCCGTCATTGACTTATCTGGAGAAAGGTCAACGGTGATTGAAGAAATTCGGCGATCGGCTTCGACTCTAGGGTTTTTCCAGATCGTCAATCATGGCATCCCACAAAATTTGAGGGATTCTGTGATTAACGATATGAAGAATTTCTACGAGCAACCAACGGAATATAAGATGCAATTTTATGAGAGAGATGTAGAAAAGGGAGCTGGGTATTCTTCCAATTTTGACTTGTATCAGTCAAAAGCTGCCAGTTGGAGGGACACCTTTCAGGTAATCAAACTGATGAATTTGAATACTTGATTGACCATATGAACCCCTCAAATTCTATCTTATCATGACCATAGCATCAAAGCATTTGATCATATGATCTGTGTTGCATGGCTAAATTAGTGAATTAAAAAACGCACAATGTTTTCTTGAATTTGAGGTAAACGAAAATATGAGAAAAGAATGCAAAAAGGAATTTATAAATGTATACCATTTTAAGTAATTACAAGATAATTTTGAGTGATAGTAGTTACCCTTATCACATCAACCAAATCGCCACGTTAGCTTTTTTTTCTCCTATCAGTTGTCACTTTCTACCACACCAAATTTTATAACCCAATTAATACTTACTAACCAATCAAAAAATTATATAAAGAGAATGTGGACCCATAAAAAATTACCAAACCCCCCCCCCGCCCCCACCCCACCAAAAAAAAACTTCACCATGCATCTATTAGACATGTACTATGTATCTAGCATATTTATCTAGTTTATGTAACAGTTTGTTAATATGGTATATAAAGGTATTGTTTTTTATGTTATTCTGAATTAAAAACAATTGGTAATTTTGTAAATTTTCTTGCTTTTGCTATTGTTCTTGGCGTACTCGCTTCAGCGAGACGAAGTGTTCTTTATGGAGCATTGCCCACTTTACTAATTTACTATCTTTGTTAATATAAAACAGGAAAAAAAACTGTTTTTCTATCTTTGTTAATATAACTTTTACCAATTTTCAATCTCGATCAAAAAGACTCCCAAAAGGATTCTGATTAAGATGTTGATTTGCTTATTATCTTATCAATAAGAACAGTTTCTTTCATTAACAAATAATCCCATAAATCATTTGTGTAAACAATCTCGAGTAACTTAACTATGTATAAAAGTTTGCACAATCCTAAACACCCCCTAAGAAATTAAAGGCAAAAAAGAGGCACTTGGTACTTTTGTGCTATTAATTTTAAAATAAAAATGCTAGGTTAAGAGATCATATTGGAAGTTTATGGTTTGCCCAGGTGAGGACATCACCCATGAAGCCAGCGTGGGAGCTGGTGCCAGAGATGTGTAGAGCGGCACTTGTGGATTGGGACAAGGCGGTAACAGGGTTAGGAAATCAACTTATGTCGATTTTATGTGAAGGATTAGGAATAAATAGTGACAGGTTGAAGGAGTTGTCGTGTTTGGAAGGGCGGCTGATTGTATCCCATTACTACCCTCAATGTCCACAGCCAGAGCTCACAGTGGGGTTAGCTGCCCACACTGACCCGGGGTTGTTAACTGTGGTGGTTCAGAATGATGTTGGCGGGCTGTTGGAGGTTAACTGTGGTGATGACTGGGCTGTTGTTGAGCCAATTCATGGTGCTATTGTTATCAACATAGGTGATCTGCTCCAGGTACTTTTATGCTATTGTTTTGAAAATAAAAAGGGCTGATGTTTATCTGATTACAGGTCGGATTAAGTTGTGTTGTTTCAATTTTACAGATTATGTCTAATGATAAATACAAAAGTGTGGAGCATAGAGTACTGGCAAACCCCGTGGAAGGTGCACGTGTTTCTGTTGTTGTTTTCTTCAAACCAAGCAACCAAGAAGAAGTATATGGACCGCTCGCAGAGTTATTATCTGCTGAGAAACCGGCAGCTTACCAAGAATTTGTACTCGCAGACTACATGCGAAGGTTTTTCGCAAAGGGGCTTGACGGAAAGACCTCAACTGATTTCTACAGAATCAATACCACAAGGGGATGATGTTGTATGATTTTTTGTATGTAATATATGAAACTGTATTCTTTTTGTTTTAAGTGGCATAGATAGAACACAGTTATACAAGCTTTATAGGAACAGCAATATCGTTCTTACCTATTGTGATATGAAGAATTGTATAGCTTACGTGTCATCTTGGTCTTTACTATTCATCTCCAACGACTATAAACTACAATGTTGTAGTTGAGTTCGACTATCGATGGACTCGACCAACAACTGTGGATTGGAGCTACGACAGCTTTCTTTACAAGCCAGAAAAAGTGATGTGATGCCAAATCAAATTATATTTTGAATTTTTTTGTCTATGTTACGTATGAGTCCGGTAATAAAGAAGCCCATAATACATTGAAAGAGGCCCAAATAATCCAATCCGGCGGCCGGCCCCCTCCAAATCCATTCGCACGTTTGTGGGTTAAAACAAAGAAAGAGGGAAATGAAAAGTCATGAAAGAGGGAAATGAAAGGATATCTATCGGAAATCTCAAACTCGAAGGACTCTCTATCTCTTCTTGTAATTTGTAGTCTCTTCCTCTTCGATCTTCTCCTAAGCCGTAACCGAATCAAGTAATCGGCATATGGCCATCAACAAACAGCTCGACGAGGCTTCATGATTGAATAGTTTAATTGAATCATCAACAAGGCTTGAATGGTTTGACGAGGCCGCCGATGTATAGTTCAACGAGGCTTAATCAGCCTAACAACAAGTGACAACAACAATCATCATTTCATCAAGTGTAAATATTCCTAATCCTATTTTAATTCAGCTACCAAGTATTCACTTATTCTGTCTTATTGACTTTTGAAAACTGAAATTACTTGAGAGCTCGAATCATTTAAAATTTCATTATGTTTGACAAATGATACTTTAAATATGTGGGTTTGAAATTACTTATACTTAGAGTGTCGGGTGTGGGATGAAGTATGTAATACCCGAATTCCCGAATTTAATAAAAGAATATTTTTATCGACTACAATTGTTATTATCTTGATGTAAATGGAAGTTATGAGTTATATTTTTTTTAAGTAACTAGTCAATTGGACTTGGGCTCTTTTGGATTAATAAAACAATAATGGAATAAATGGTTTGATGGGCTTGAGTTGTTTTGGGCCAAGCCTTATGGAGAACCACATATATAGATGATTAGGGCTCAGCCCCCAAGAGTTAGAATCACTGTTTCATTACCTTCAAACTGGTGTGTGTGTGTGTGTGTGTGTGTTCGTGTGTGTAATACTCTCGAGAATACAGATAAGGAAGGGATCAAAATTAGCTTGGAACATAAGGAATTGCTAAGAAAATCATCAGGTAATGTTCCTTACCCTATTACGATGTTATAGGTATTAATCTTTCCTTGTTTATGTGATGATTCAATAGTTAATGATATGGGTTCTGGGGGTTTTGTAGTGGTCGAATAAACCAGGAAAAAGGGTTGAGATTAGACCCCCTAATACTTGATAAAATACAAACTAATCTTAAAGGAAATGTTTAAGTAAGTGGAGAAAAGGATTGAGACAAAAATGGAACGAAATGATTGAGTTTTAAGAAAGTTGATCTTTGGCTATGGAGTCTGTATGTTGAAAACTAAAATGATAGGGATGAATGATGAATGATCCGACTTTCATATGATTTACTTAATCCGACTTTCACCTGATTTACTTGATCCGACTTTCACCTGATTTACATGATTCGACTTTCACATGAATTACTTGATCCGACTTTCATATGTTTTACATGATCCAACTTTCATATGATTTACTTGATATGACTTTCACCTTATTTACTTGATCCGACTTTCACCTGATTTACATGATCCGACTTTCACATGAATTACTTGATCCGACTTTCACATGTTTTACATGATCCGACTTTCATATGCTTGACTTGATCCGACTTTCGTTTGCTTGTGTGGTCTGACTTAAGGACTTGGATGGTCCGACTTATGATGACTATTACTGGATCCGACTTACGGGTACTTAGATGATGTAAGAACCGACTTAGGGCCCCAGTGTGTGGTCTGCCTTACACTTTAGCATGTGGTCCGACTTACGACCCTGGAAGGGTTCAATTTGGGACCATAGTACTTGCACAGAATGAGTTAGGGACTTATACCTGATATTAACCTAGATAGACCTATTGTAGGTGACGGCCAATCGAAGAGTAACCACAAGTGAATTTCTAATTAAGAACTATGTGACTGAACTGCGAACAGGTGAGTACTCTTACTTACAATCTAAACTGATGATGTATGTAGCTATGACATAAGTTATGTGTTATGTGATACGATGTGCTTGTTGGATGACGAGACCGTTCACTTCGGTGACGGGAATGACGAGACCGTTCACTTCGGTCACTTCGGTGACGGGAATGACGAGACCGTTCACTTTGGTGACGGGAATGATGAGATCGTCTATTACGGTAACGGGAATGATGAGACCGTCTACTACGGTAGCGGGAATGATTGGGGTTGATTATGTGATGATTGGTTTGTTGTAAGTAATGTGTTCGCTAAGCCTTGTGCTTACAGTTGTTGTTTAACTATCTTTTCAGGTGGTGACCATGGCGGGGCTCCAGCTCGTGTTTGATAGCTCATCCTCAACAAGCTTCCGCGACGTGCTAAACTACTCTAAATTTTCTACTGTATTTCCACAAACTATGTTGTTTGAACTCAAGACTTTAGTTTAGAATTTTCTTGGGTTGTAATTTAATACTTACAGCAATTGTTTTTGTTGAATGATTTTGACGGCATTAGTTTAGTGATGAGCTTTTAACCCATTAAAAAAATTGGGACGTTGCATGATATATAAAGCTAGAGGGACTGATTATGTCAATAGCCCAAAGAATGGTTATATATAATTGCTTGACACAAGGTGGGAATAACACGAGAGCAGCAAGAAAGCATAGAGAAATTCATATTTTGATCAAATTAGGAAGGATTCAAGGTATTCTAGCCAAATCAAACCTCTAAGGTATGCTAATCTAACCATTAGCCGGTGTAATTTGGGGGTTTTTAATGGGTTTAGTGTTCTTCAAGTGAAGTGCTTAATCAAAGTAAGGAATTTATGATGCATGCAAGCTGATTTTGATGGATTTTGATGCAAATCGATTTTAAATTGCAAATGGGTCAAGAATGTGTTCTTTGGAGTCAAACAATCAAGAGATGCTCAAAGTATGTTAAGAAGGTTGTTTCAAGTGTTTTTAGTTGTTAGTAAAGTGTTTTAGAAATGCTGGAATGCTTGCATGTTGAATTTGGTTGAGTTTTGGTCGGAAATGTGAATGTTCTAGACAAACAATCTGCTGAACGACGAAGGGCACAACCGTACCTTTGGAAGGTATGGTCGTGTCAAACCCTAAGTTGAAGCCCATGCCTCTTTAGGCACACCCATACCCCTAATGTTTAGGTACAGGCGTAACTTTGTAAGGTACGGTCGTGCCTTGCTCCTAGGGTTAGATACGGGCGTACCTTTCTAAGGTACGGCGGTGCCATGCTGAGGTAAGGCACGGGTGTGACCAAGACCTTATCAGTGTGCCCTGGGTCCGTGAGGCCAGGCACGGGTAGGGGTGAGCATGGGTACAGAAAAGACCGATCCGTACCGGTACCGAATTAGAGTTTTCGGTCCGATACTCGGTACTTTGAATATTGCTAAATCGGTACTCAAAACTCGAGACTAGTACCGAACCAACTAGATAAAATAGGTAGCGGGTACCAGTACCGTATATAAATACTCGGTACGGTATTTGGTACCGTCTTTAAACCAAATTCGGTACTCGGTAAAATCGGTACCGGTACCAGTACGGCACCATGCTCAACCCTAAGCGCGGGCGTACCTTGCCCGTGCTTGTGCTATTTTTTAACATTCTTTAGAAGTATTGAAATCTGAATAGATAATAATAATCCATTGTAGGTGATCACTGATTCTATATTATTGTCAATTACTTGAGTTATCAGTGAGTATACTAAACTTTCTCTTACTGTAATTATTTGTGTTCTTCGTGAGCATAAGAGTTATTGTGCTCTTCGTGAGCATCAGTGTTATTGTGCTCTTTGTGAGCATCAAAGTTATTTGTGCTCTTCGTGAGCATCAAAGTTATTTGTGCTCTTCATGAGCATCAGAGATACCGGGGCCAATATTTGTTATTGGACCTCCCGAGTTGCTTATCTATGTAATCTTCCTGTTAGCAAGTTGAAATAATTGATAGATGGGTATGTTCACTAAGCGAAAGCTTATTAGTTGTTATGTTTATCCTTTTCCAAGTGGATCTGGACAGATAAAGGCAAGACTCCATCTTCTTGATAATAATGATGATGGCTCCAAACTTTTGCTAAACTTTTCTTTTATGTATGATCCTAAATACATATTTCTAAATATTTTGTAATAGTTTGAGTTAGTATGTTAGGTTGACTTTATAATTGTATATATTGATGCATTATTTTAATGTTTTTAGTTATTTAATGTCATTATTTAGTGGTACTTGGTGAAACTTAGTACGTCACTTTGTTATTTACATTCGTTTTTATAAGTTGAATCAGAAGATAAAATCGAAATTCGAATCAAACTGAAACGAACAGCAAATTCGAAGTTTGAACCAAATCGAAACAAACATTGAATTTTGAAATTTGAATTGGAACCAAAAATCATACTCGAAATTCGTATCGTAACAATCTAGGAATTTGAACAAAACCATGTTTGAAAACCGAAAAAAATACACGTCGAACACATTTCCCCAATATTGGTCAACACGAAACACAACCCATACCCGACATGAAAAAAAGTGGCACGACTCATACCTAACCTCGTAATAAAGTCAACACGAAATTAACGCGAACCTGATAACTTGACTCATTGTCATCCTTACTTCTATCACCCATGCTACTAGAACAACTTTTAAACACAAAATTAAAGCACTTGAACCACCCCTGAAATTAAGAATCCAACTCTACCAATTTGTAAACCATTACACTTTGTTGTTAATCCATAACAAAGCAAATCATTGATTTTGAAGGAACAAAACCTCATTCTGAAATCTCTTCTATAGAGGCATACTGAATTATGTTTCACCACTTACAAATGGCCCAACAAGTTGTGTAATACACTTCTTGGAAAGTTTTGAACCAAGTTGTTTGACCGGCCTTCCGAACACATGGAGAATCAACACAAGAACTGAAAAATCACGAGCCGGAGCAAAATTAAGTTTTCACGAACCCGAGATTTCGGAGTTCAAATACTGTCCTCGAGACGTGACCACATACGAGTTTCATAGTTTTCGCTGCTAAAGACTTAACATTTTCAATAGAAATAAAATTCTTACTAGAAAAGATTTTTGAGTCAGAAGTGGAACAAGTAAAAGCTTGAGTCGGAGCAAAACTTGTCCCGAGCAAATCCGACATTTTGGAGCTACATCGTATCTACAAATGCGAGCACGTGTGAGTTCAATGGTTTTAAGCAATCTCAGCCCTTGAAAAATAGAATATAATCGAAACTAGAACAAGAAAAACATTATGAATCGAAAACCTGGCTTTCACAAGCTCGAGATTTTACAGCTTTAATCTTGTTCAAAGGACATGAACATACAAAAGTTCATTGGTTGTAAGCTTTAAGAATCCATAAAAAGTAGAACATAATCAAACTAGAACTATGAAAAGACTGCAAGTCGGAACAAAAAATAGTTTGGACTAGTCCAAGATTTCAGAGTTGCAATCTTGTTCACGAGACTCAAACACATACGAGTTCAGTTATTTATGTTCATAAGAAATAAAAACGATCGAGTTCCAGAACTGGAACTGCAAAAACTTGAGTATAAAATTTGAAGCTGCAACCATGGGCACACATGACTCAAAGGTTTCAAGTCTTTCAAACTCATAAAAATGGAATGGTATGAACTGGAAAGATATACAACAAAAGCTAGCCTGAGAACTTAATACCTATACTTATTTATTTATTTGTGCTATAAAGACCAGATTAAATGAATAAATTAGGAATTCAAATGAGTCGAGTGAGTGAGATGTCTATATTTTATAGGCTATGATTAATAAAGATCTATGGCGGTAATAAATTGTAGAATGTCAACTAAAGTCAAGTCACAAGTGGGACTTTATTTGACTTTTGTTAACACCTTTGACATCAATAAACACATTACCAGCATCAATGACATTCACTTTCATCATACAATTGGGTTTGGCTAGTAAAAACATGCATCTGTTTCCTTGAATAAAAGGACAATAAGCAGAACTTTATTCTTTAACCTAAATTTGCCTGATCAGTAATTAACCCCAAAACTGGATATGGCTTTTTATCTAACCAGAATTCCCCAAATGCTCACCCATCTACTATTCTTTTCTTTTTTCTATGTACAAATGTTTTTGTGCTATGAACCTGTACACCATGTTGCATCTGGGGATGGTTTCACTTCAGATACTACAATCCCCCTTCAAAACATTTCTGATTTACGAGCCAAACCCGTTTTTCTATAGCAGGCTATCATTCCTTCTCAGCTATCACCACAAAAACGTCTTTTACTAACCACTTCCGCTTCTCCATCTTTCCCGGGGGATTGATCACAGCTTTCTCTACATTGCCTATACGGTACCCAATCACTATCTCTCTTCTCTGTCTAGCACGCAAGAGAATTTCATAGAAACTCAGTTCTTCACCTTCCTCAATATACAGATCTGCTTGCCTTATGTGCAGCTCGTTCCCCTGCTTTACCCGAATGACATGGTTTTTAGTGACCGATTAACATTTGAATATATATTCTGCCCTCTAGAAATAATAATTCTGACAAGTACTCAAATTGAATAACGAAAACAAGAAGTAAATCCTACTGAATTTGTGGGATTAATTCTATCAATAATGTGGATTTGGTTATGTACAAGTAGTGTTTAAAAGTGGAATTCTAATCGATTTAAGAAAACATGATTAGATCAGAAACTACAATTATGTTATGTTACCTCTTCAGCAAAAAGTTCCTCAAGGACATCGTTTATTTGGCGATCCTCTGCAACCATTGCTAATGCCATGCTAACAAGCTCATTTGATAGAACATAATCACTGATCCGTGACATGGATAATAGATTTTTAGTCCTTGGGTCAAGGATTTCACTAATTATAACTGATTTATCTGAAGCCTGCTGCATTTCCCCTATCCAAGAACCTGGTGAGAAGCTTCCTTTGCGACCTTGTGAAGCCTTGGCTTCTCTGTATGGAAGACGTTTAGCCTGGACAACAAACATTATTTACTACAATTAACTATTTAAGCTCTCATTGATAATAACTACAGCCACTAAGAGAATCCCATCACATGTAGGTGGGGAGATGGGCAGACCAAGCAGGTTAGGTAACAAGTCAAAGAGGGTACCTTTTTTGCATGGGTCGAATGGGTTAATTCAACCCATAACACTTTTTGTCCAATTGTTTTGTATTCTATAAATAAGTAGTGAGGCAAATTTGATTTCACAAATCACATTATATATAAAAAAAACTTGCTTTATGTCAGTAAAATGATTAGAAATGTCTGCTGCAAAAAAATACACTTAAAGAGTGACTTTCAACCTGTTTTTTTAGCTAATTCTATCTATTTTACCCATTTACCTGTTAGAGATAAAACATAACCAGAATCAGCCTATTACCTCTAATAGTATTACAAAAATTCAATCTATGATATTCTGCTTAAACTTTTATATGCTTCTAGTATTAACTACAAAAATGGAGGGGGAAGTAGGTAAAAAGATGGTTATCAGCACGAAATTTTTCTTACTCCCAAGGACGATAATAGTTGAAGCTCCTACCTGTTGGCATACCGCTCTTAAAGAAAATCACAGATATTTACAATCCAAGCATTGAGAGAAACCATAAATTTAGTCAAATTCAGTCCAAAACGTTATATCAAATACCCAAGTACCTGGATATCACGTATTAGTAGCAATGTAGCAAGAGATCTGGAATCAGCCTGTATTGCTGAATCTTCAACCGACTCATCAGCAAGAATCAAGATCTGTAAGAATCATGATCAAAATCAGAGTTCATGCAGAAAATATCATGAAGAAAATCCTGTAACATTTCATTGTTAAAAGATAAATCTAATAAGTTACCACATGAAGCGGATTGGGTAATTGGTCATAAATCATAATTGGTAAGTTCTGTACTGGTCAGGTTGGATCAGATCAGATCGACCCAAAACAAGTTTTGTCCAAAAATGTGAACTTCCTATAAATAACGGTGTCAACTATGATTACCAAAATCATATTATTTCAATTGTAATATAATACTCCAAAAAGAAGAAGAAAAAACAATATTTGAAGTTGTATGTGTTAAAATTACAATTTGGGTAACTTACGGCCTATTTGACATGTTTCTGGTTTTGATGATTTTTTTAATCATACCCACATGACCCATTAGATATAAAATATAACCTGAACCACTCAAACTAGTAAATGTCTGGAAATTTCCACCTTATCCGTGAAGATAGTAGTCCAAATTATCCCATGTTTATCACTGATAGAAAAGGTTAGACATCCAATACATCATATGTAAACCCATTTTAGTAGATGTGGTAAAAGAGTGGGTTGTAATGGATCAACACGAATAATAATGTGCAGGACAAAACATGTCTCGCAGGGTTTGGTGATCTGCAGACATTTCTTTATCCATTTTTTAACATGATAATTTATATGCTAAATAAGATTTTAAGAACTATATAACTACAATAACAATTCATTCTTTCTTTAGAGTAATTTAGGAGTTTCTATGCATATGAATAGAATTTTGAATGAGTTTCAGCCCAGTTGACCAATTCCCTTTGTTGTAACCTTTTAGCTCAACCCATTTGACCCATCAGAGATAAAAACATAAGCAAAATTAACCCATTTATATGTTAACAAGTTGAAATTGCCACTTCTGCATTTTAGATAAGCTAAACTTGAAAGCCACTTTGACTCACTGAATCAAAAGATTCCAAGGGAAGGCTTTCCAGGTGGCGACGTATGACAGCATTCCCTTCACGATGAACCAGTGTTATATTCATCAACCGCTCAATGTCTAAACCACCATCAATGAGCTTTTGTTCCCTCACGCCTTCAACAACTTCATTGAACATCCATAACTCTGAGCCTGGTGCTAAGAAGGCATCCAATACCTAATATAATATATATAAAACAAAAAAAAGTTCAAAGCAAACTTATGCAAATAAAAAAAGAAGATAAATAGATCACACGAATATCTTTAAAGACTAAAAGATAGATTCCACAAAATAACATTGCTGAGGGTCAAGGAAATATTCTGACATGTCTATCCCGAAAATAATCAGCCCATTTGAACCATGTTCCTTTTAGTTAATAAACTTCTTGATTTGAACCGCTGGAAAAAAAACATTACCCAAATCGACCCATTCAGAAGTAAATGGGTCGAAATTTGCAACCTCTAGGGAGTACAGATCAGATTCCTTTTGATTTTACCGTAATCATATCTTCAATGTCACGCCGCCAACCACACAGAAGTATCTTTTCCAGAGAATTTGGAATAATTAATGCTTTAGGTAGATTTCCTCTCCACACCTGCAGCATTCAGGTGCAGAAAAGAAGAAATTAGGGGCTTTGATAGACAGAACTCACCACAATCATATCATCAATGTCCCGCCTCCATCCACAAAGTAGAATCTTCTGGGGCTTTCTTGCTGGTCGGGAAATGTGTATGAATGGTGCTTCTTTCACCTGATGACCAAATTTATTATACTTTTGTAAGTTTTATTATGTTATGCCCCACTCCTTGAATTCCATGGTACCAGTCACCTCAACGTGCATAAATTAATAAAGTCATCTGTCCAGAGGTGCATCTCATATTCTCATTTGACTCTTGGCAAGTTGGTCAGCTAATATAATGTATGGAAAAGGAAAAAGAAGGAATAAGAAAAAGTGAAGACTGATGTTCCAAATGAAGGGGAGCTGGGGCCAGGAAATAGCTGGCTTAGAACTACTGGACATCCTGAAGCCAAAGTCAAACAGATGCTGACTCTGGAGGTGTCAATTCCAAAAGACAAAAAGAACAAAGAAGGCCTATCCTAAAAGAAAAGGGCTGAATGGGTTGAATGGGTCAAAATTGTCCAAAGTGTGTTTTTATGCATAAAAACTTCTAACTAATTGGATAAAATAGTCAGATTACTATTGAAGAAATATAACTTTTGCTATCAATATCATATTTGACTCTCTAGTTGTTTGTGAAAAGTTTAAACAAAAAAAAAGAATGAAAGGTGTTTTGGGTCAATCCAACCCAATGACGTGTTTTGACCCGTTAATCCAACTCACTCCCCATCGAGGGTAGCTGACTAGAAAATTTGAACAACTCCCTTTTTGTCCCATCACGTTTCAATCTACTCATATACGGCAATAGCAGCTATGCGAGGAGCATAAACAATGCAAATAAACGTAATCTTAGGTCAGTTCACTACTATGCAAAAAACAGTGTCATGGGCCTATGTTGCATAAAGCAGCGCCTAACCACATTTCCTTTTTCCTTTTGACTTTCTCATTGGGAAGAGGGGGCATTGAAACACAAAGATGTGACATTAAATTAAGAAAAATTCATTTATTTATGATTTGACAGCTGAGTTAATTTACAGTAAAAGAGTAGTAAAACATCTGGTTCTGAAGGAAAGAAAATCACCGTTGGTAATGCTACTGGAGCATATGTATCATCATCCTCAGCTATAACCAGCACTTCATCACCTTCTTGTAGAACATAGGAATCATCAGGATTAAGGATAATTTTTCCCCCATAAGCAACTGACTTTACTCCACAAGGAATAGCATCCGGAAAGCTAATCAAAACATCCTCAAACTGCATACCATCCAGCTGCGGCCATCTTTTAATGTAGAACTCACAATTTTCAAACCCAAGAATATCTTCCCACACCTACGGTGCGAGCCACAAAGTAGAAAAGGTATTAAAGATGTCACAAGAATAGCAAGGTGAGATTATGCCAAGAAAAAGGATCAATTAGATGACAAGCAATAAAAATCCAACACTGGTAATAGTGGTGGCAAAATGGGTGGGTCAGGGTTGACCCGTCAACATTATTTGCCCTCTTCTATTATACACTATAAATCATAAATCATGTGTATTAGATATGTTTATAAAGCATATCGTATAAAAATGATGCTTATTAATTGATGAAATCAATTTAGGAGGTTGGAAGCATATGAATAACACTATGGGTGACTTTCAACACTTGTTCATCACCTCCATTTTTTGGTAAGCCAAATCGATCACTTCAAAGTAACTGGGTTAAAGTTGCCACCTCTAGCAAGTAACGTCTAAATTCCCACTATTCTCATGAACATAGTTACATGATTGTAAATCAACTATACTAAACAATATATAAGAAAAATACACTAATAACCTGTGCAAGCCCAGGCTGTCTAGCACACTGAATCATCAAACGACCAATCACATCGTGTGCCACAACGGTTTCAACAAGATCCCCACCTACAAGTTTAACAAGGACCTCATTGTCAAGATCACCGAGTTCCACCACTATGTGTCCTCGAAGTCCTTCCTTCACCCCAGTTAAGCTTAACACCGTTCTCAAAGCTCTTGCATCACTCTGCAATTGATGGTATTCCAGGGTGTTAATAATCATCTTATGCATAAAAAAAGAATGTACATGTGATATATAAATAACCTGGTCAGCATTTCCATCTTCAGCAAGGACAATTATTGCACGTGCCTTGGAGACAGATACCTATAAGTTTATTCCACCATTAAACAAGTAGATAGAGCATAGAGAGAGTGACTAAGGTCAAAAATTATTAATACATCAAGTATCAAATAACAACTACTGGGAAGAAAGCAAACAGAACAAATCTTTGCTTTCTCCATCGAGAATGAAGTACTTATGAAAAACCTTGGTAAATCTTATATGATACAAAAAATTCCACTAATGTCTTTGTACCTTTTTTAGGTCAGCCAATATTAGAGGGCTTCCACTTCTGCATATGACAGACGTTTCTCTAAAGTCAAATTCCATTTTAGCAATGTCAAGTTCCATCTCTTCTTTATCTCGTTCAGCCATAACCACCACAATCCCTCCACCCAAACTCTCGTTCGCTATAGCAAGTTGATTTAGTAGTGATCCCTGAGTCCATTACAACATCAGTAGATAAGTACTTTTGAGGTTTGTGACAAGTTCAATATAAACAATGCATGAAAAAACATGCAAAATCCCCAACATCGGGGAACTGTCAAACAACTTGAAAATCACCCAAAATCTATTTTACAACCTCCTAAATTGTTCTATTAAAAGATTTAGATTAGATTATTGTTGAAATTATGTCAACACATTAATTATTTAGGACAGGAAAGTGTTCGGGGTCAACCCAACAAACCCAGCCCGTTTCTATCAGTACTAAAGGATGACCTGTTTTCACCCAAGCCTGTTTTTGACCCATTGGCCAGCTCACCCATCTAGCCACCTCTACTTTATAACATAGTAACTAAGAAAATATGCATAAACTAAAAAGGTTAACATTGACATCACCAAAGAACTTACAGGTAAGGATCTTCAATCATTTAAATATGGTAACTCAAAACTCAAAGACTTACCAGTTTATCACTCCAACCAAGAATTAATGTGTGGTCTTTCTTAACGACCTCACTTCTTCCTTTCCTCAGTGAGTCAAACTTCTCGGATATTGCATCAGTAACAAGTCCCAGCATCATTGCAAATATAAGCATCCCACCGAAGCTTATGGAGACAGAAACTAACCTTGGACCAACCCCCTCAGAGTTGGTGTGGTTTCCTGAATCAGCAACATATGTCCAAGATAACCAAAGGCAATCTGCTAAACTATCATCAGTAACACCAAAAAGTGCCAACCCACCAACACCAATAAGTAAAAGGGTTGCAACCAGCAATGCCAAGGGCTTTGAATAAGGCCGTACTGATAAAAACACATCAACCTTATAAGCTAGCTGCTTACTTAAAGATGCCTCTTCCTTTAAATTGTCTGGTGATCTTGACTTTGAGATGTACTCAACATACTTGAGAAATAGAAATGGAATCGAGAGAATTGTAACTGAAACAATTAATGATATACTCTTCAATCTCTTGTTGGGAATTTCGACACTTTCTTGAGAATCTGGATCGTCAAAAGTAATTGATTCCAGTAAATTGCAGGCTTGTAATCTCCCATTGAGCTTTGTGATCTGGGCCTACATCAAATATGATGAAAAAATTGATACAAAGTCTAGATTTTTAATTTTTTGCCTATGGGAGTGTTTGGAATTGCTTCTTCCAAACAGCTTATTTGCTTATTGCGTCTTAAAAACTCAGATGGGCACTTTTCAGTGTCTGGATGAAGAAAAATGTTTATGTTTATATAGTTATATGCTCAGATTAAGGTGAAAAAACTTGTTTTCAACAAGCATACTGAGATGGCTTATTTCAACTGGTTTTCTATCAATACGCTGTTTTACAAAAACAAAAAAAAGGTGTTCAAAACGCTGATTTCTGCTTATAAGCTGCTTAAATAAGCAATCCAAACACCCCAATAATCATACCAAATATAAACATCATCGCTATAGATAGAAAATTAGAAAAACATGTTGTGCTGTGCTGGTACATAAATCTTGTAATTCTACACGAATCATCCATCAGCAAAGTCCTACGTTTGACTTCGAAAGCCAAATCTACTTTTAGAAACAATCAATCATTCAAGCATTGTATTAATTTATTACCTGAAGATCATTGGCCTGATTATGCAAAGAAATATTCTTGTGCAGCAAAGAAGAAAAAGTCGTTATCAGAATCTGTACATTACAAAACCTTAATAAGTTATTTTGATCCAATTCATCCACATATGAAGAAGAAACAACTGCAAATGCGAAAGGGAGATAACGAACTAACAGCCACTAAAAATGCCATCTGCCACCGGAATTTAAACCGACCACCGGCCAAGTCGGTAAAACTGTTCGACTTAGAAGTTTTGTCATCGGAAACGTCACGTTTCTGGGGAATTGGATGTGTGAGTGATGAAACAGTCACTTCAGGATTTGGAGATCTTTGGTAACGCCGAGAAAAACTGGTACGACGTCGAACTCCGGCATATTTGAGGTCACGATGAGATGAGGCGGCGGAAGCTGATGATGATGAAGTGGAATGTAAGGGTGCGGCGTCGGAAGGTGTAGGGTAGGTAGAGAACCTTCTGGCCGGAGGTTTGTGAAGATGATGACGGTGAGAGGCGGAGGCGGAGCGGACGAAGGAGGGAGATGGGGCGGGGAAGAACCAGTCACGGCTGACAGACGGTGGCGATGACTCATGCGAGTCCATCAGTGTGTTTGCCGTCTGTGCTATCAATTTTCAAGTTTAAACTTGATTTAGTCAACGATCAATGGCCTGCTTCTTTTTTTCTTAAATATATGTTAATTTTATTCATATTGAAGCAGGAAATAAGAGAATAAATGTTTAACTATATTTTTGCCCAAAAAAGAAAAAAAAAGATCTCTTGTATTGGGTCCAAAAATCTTAGTACGATAATTTGGTTGTAGATAATCTCGGTAATGTTACATATGACGATAACGAAGGTGTTTAGAAACTAATCACAAGTTCCAACAAATAACCTGAAATTATTTGGTCGGAATAAACCCGTGATCAGATACCAAGCATTCAGAGAGTTACTTAGTTTAGACTTCGCCCAAGGGCATATGCTAATGCATCTTTCTTGGTTGACATAGTATATGTAATTAGTGTCCTTTTTAATAGACAAAGTCGTATAAATTTGCCACGTGGCAACCCCTTGTCTTGCATGACAATATGGACACATGTCTCCTATGCTAATATATCATATTGTGATCTCTACCATAGAAGCGGATGTCACTTATAAAGACATGTTTTGTCTGGTTCAGATATGTTACAAAACCCTAATTTTACTCACCCTAGACATTTGCCTTCAATAAGTTATGGCTTGTGCATTACACGGGCTCGTCCATATAGACCCTCTAATGTGCTTATTCATCTTTCATATTACAAGACTTAAGCTGATACCACACATGTTCTACACCTTATTTACCCGTTTTATATTTTAAAAAAGGATAATCTACTCCAAAATGTATTAAATAATACCCAAAATAATATTGTAAGTATCCACCTTTCAAAATTGATTTTTAATGTATCCAACTTTTTAAAAAGTGTTATTGTTTGTATTAATCAACCTCTTTAGCAGGTTGCACATGTAAAGTTTTTACTTTTTATTTATTTTAATACTAAATTATGACTATTGTCATTATCATCTTCTTCTTCATGAAGATCATCATCAAGCCTTGAAAC
>JAUEJL010057506.1:0-19229 GCA_032274825.1 Drosophyllum lusitanicum | reverse complement strand
GCGGGTACCCGCGGATATCGAATTTTAAAAACCGAACCCGCCCCGTGTTTAGCGGGTACCCTAGTTTTTGGGTTTTTCGGGTTACGGGTTTTACGGGTATCGGTTTTTTCGATTTCGGTTCATGCGGGGCAGGTCGGTTCTTCGGTTTTTCGGTTTTTTTGAACACCCCTAATTTTATCTTAAAATGTCTACTTTATCCCAACAATACTCCAATTTACACTTTGATAAAGCCCACCATCATATATCTATGTGAATGAATTCATTTGGTGCAAATAAAGATATACGCTTCATCACTACGACTGTAAAAAAATCCACTAAATAAAAAACAAAAAATCAAGCATCTATGTATTTACCAAGGAGCCAAGTAATTTATACACATTACCTGACGGAAGGTTATGATGATTTGGCTTTTGAAATTTTAAAAAATAAAAAAAAACAAATAAAATAGATACTATTAGATATGATATATAAAATATTAAATTTTATAAATCCAAATTGTTCGGTTTGGTTATAACGATTACTGAACACCTATTACAACCGAACCACTAAATTCAATTATGAGAGATAACCATAACCACTTTTTCCGTTTTTTGTTCCTTTCAGTTATTTTAGTTGAGTTATTTCAGATATGGTTCGTTTATTCGGTAATTCTAGCTCACCCCTAATTTAACACGCTAACTATTTAAAAAGTTCAAAAAATAAGCAAGCAGTGTTGTAAAATTTGGCCTACCTGACTGGGTACTCTGGAAAAATCGGTCCTTGACTGAGGCAGATTGAGGAAAATGGGTCAGGGTCAAGCTTGGTCCTACTCAGCCTAGATGGGAAGCATGAAGCCAAGATTGGTCAATGATCTTAAATCCGTAAAAAAACCTTAACTTGCTTCAATTTAACGCAAAATTGATGAAAAATCTTGTTTCTGTTCAGTTTTATGCAAATTGGATAGGAAAAAAATAGAAGGGTATGGAAGTACTATTAGCGAATGATGAGGCTCAAGATTGCATCATTGAGGCTATGGAATAAATGAATTACTACATCATGGCTTGAGGCCCAAAGTGATGGCTCCGGCATGAGCCCTCCACTGAAAACTGTAGATCATTTTGTTTGTTATGTGAGTGTATTAAAGACGCTTGTGGGTAAGTGTGATGGTTTGATGGAGTAAGGGCTAAGTGTGATAGCCGTGTGATGGAATGTGTGATAGACAAAAAAAGGATGTGGCACGGTGTGATGGAGATGGTCATGGACCGATGGAGTACGCCCCCCTTAAGTATCAAATCATGCAAAGAAAACCTAAATTTGTTTAAAAAAACTTTAAAGACTTTCATTAATTGAGAAAAAAAAGAATTATTTGTGTAAATATAAAAAGTTTATAGATTTTTGAAATAAAAATAAAAAGAAATATAAAAAAGGATTGCCGATTTATGGCAATAGAAATTGGTTTCATTCCAACTCAAAGAAGAATCTGTGTCCTTTTTATTCTTTCACTGAAACGCTGTGCGTCCTCTCCCATCAGGTAATCTGACTTTCTTTTCCTTGCACCAAATGTCACACCGTTTAGGGTTCTTGCTATGTTGATTTATATAAATGCAATTGCAACTTGCAAGTAGCTCAATTATCAATCTCACGCACAACATAGTTACATGGGATCTTTGAAATTAGTCTCAAATAGCTCTAATATGTTCCATTTTCTACAGGTATCATGAAGTGAAGATTGAATTTTGTCAGTTCTGTTGAGGTAACTTTCAGTTTGGTTTTATTTTCTATGCTTCTGCCTTTTCAAAATTGTTTACGTATGATTCTGGAATAGACTCTACTTCATGAGGTATTATCATTAGTTAAGCATGTCCATTTTACTTCATTAAAGGAGGAATTTAGACTCCACATCGTCCCCCAATCATATGAATTTATAGCAGCCTTCTAAATGGCACGAGAACTGATTAATAAGTTAATTAATTTTAACAAAGTTGGTTGGATTTTTGTACCATTTAGCTTAAGCATTGGGTTATCTTGTATATACTACATACTCGGTTTTTTTCTGGGTTTTTATTAGCTTAAAACATCAGACAAGTTCATAGATAAGGCTGCGACTAGTAAAATATATAAATAATAGTAACACAATGGCTCACATGTAAGCTTCATGGGCTTGACAGACATGGCTCATCCACTCATGTAGCCTCACCAATAGTGGATCCCATGTCATACTAGGCTCAATCATATAACCATGAACAATGGCTTTTTGTAGCATATTTCAGTGGATTCATGAAACCATATACAGTCCAAAATTGATCAGAAACAGAAAACAACTATAATAAAAAGTGAACATAAAGGCTGAGGGGACGTGCGTGAAAAAACCTGATGCAGCGAACATGAGAGGTGGCTGGAGTTTGTGGGTACGCAAGGCTGCTGGAGACGATGGCTAAAACAGCGGTTTGTGGAAAACAATAGACTTGAGAGAACAGTGAGGAGCTGAGAGGGCGACATTGTGTGTTCGCAATTTGCAGCATCGGCCTTTGAGATCAGAAAAATGAGAAGGAAATAGGAGACTAGAGTTTCTATAGTTCTTCATTCAAATTTTTTTAAAATTAGTTAATTATCTTTTCTTTTTAAAATGCAAACGTAAGTATCAATTTAAAAAAATTTAGAAAATAAAAATGAAGTTTATATATGAATAATGAATTTAAATTATATTATATTATTCAATTAATATATGGACTTAAATTTTATTGAATTTTGATTTATGACTAGATAACTAAATTAAAAAATGTGGTCTTAAATTGATTTATATTATTTCATGATTTAAATTATATTATTAATAAATATACAAACAAATGGAAGAAAACTAACAAACCAACATAAAAAAACATAAACGAATGGATAACCAAACGTTTACGAACATAAATGAACGAGAACTCTGTTTGTGTTCATTTAATTGAACGAACAGAAAATTTTGTTCATGTTCGTTCATTAACAACCGATTTACCGAACATAAACGATTCACGCCAAATAAGTTCACAAACTGTTCATTAAACCTACTCATAATGGTGTTTTCTGATGTTTATTAGTTTAGAGAATCACATCACATATGCTGACCTTACAATTCAAAAGACTCGGAATATGGAGGAGAGTTCTAGACGTGCCCCTATTCTCGAGTCTTCAAGAGTAGTGTTGGAAGTTCCAGAACCTCATACACACATTACTAATTAAAATAAACCACCCACCAAGTATTGCTCTCATGAAACTAACTTGCTTTTATGATCATATGGTGAAGTATATCTTAGAACTATTAGAACTTAGCTTGCATTTATATCTGACTAAGAAGAATAAGTTTGTATCAAATCCACAAATAACAAGAGAAATGATATATCCTCCTACTTCTTGTTCCTACTTATCCTCCTACTCACTTGATCAAATCAAAGGACGACGTAAGGAAAGAGAATTAGTGACTTACACGTGTCAAACATTCAGTCAGTTAGGAGGACGAAGTAGGAACAAAAAGTAGGATGTTATACCATTTTTCAAATAACAATCCTATATATGTAACTAATAAGTAGCACAATATAAAACATGAATTTAGGTTTATATCATCATAATATGCCCTAATTTCATCCAACTGAAAAAAATAATTCATCAAACAATAATTTGAAGTTTTCAACCAATCTCAAATTCTTAACCAAACAATCAATCTAAAACTCTTATAATACACCCAAATAACAAGTAATAACCACATACTCGTTATCATTACAACGAAATTAGGTTTTAGGGTTAGAAATTTATTTACCTCAAGATTTAGAGCTTCAGAGCCGTGAGCGTGAGTGAGATTTAGAATTCGTGAGGCGTTGTTGTTCCTGAGTGAATCGCTGCTTATGATTTCCTACGTTGCTTGCTTTGCTGCCGCCGCCGTTGTTCAGAGTTTGTGGGCTGAAGGCTGAAGCTCTTAAGAAGGGAGCAGCCTATTAACAAAAATCGTAAGGACCTATTGGGCTTTCACTTTTAATTAATTTTTTTAAGTAAACACACTACTCCTAATTAACTTATTATAGATTATGTATAAAGAGTTGTGTTAGTAAAATTCATGTAAAAAATATAGTCATAAAATTTAAATATTTAATCACAGGTGATTCAATATACAATTATATGTGATTTGTAAAAGCATCATATGTGAATTACGAAAATATCACTCTGCACAAGTTTTTAAAATGCAATCTGAACCATTGATGTCATTGATCCAAAGGCTAAAATTAGTCTTTTAAGACTATGAATTAAATATGGACTATATTGAACATTCTTTTATGTATAAAATTTAATTAATAATAACTTTATGATTAGGGAAAAAGGAATGCAGTAGACATTAGTTTTTAACACAAAACAAATTAAAAAATCATCATATAAAACATCCATATTATGGATTTTAACAAAGAAAAATGGATTTTCGAGGAAAATATTACCCCTCATATTCGTTCATAGAATCAGTAGGAGCCTTATTAACGGCCTGTTCTCGAGTTATTTTAAGGAGTGAAAAGAAATGATTGAAAAGAAATAACGGCCTTATTAACGGCCTGTTCTCAATTTTAAGGAGTTTTTTCAGAAAGGGAAGGAAAGGGTTAGCAGGGGCAATTTTGTCATTTTTGTGTGTTAAAACTTTCCTCTCATTTTTGGGATGATTGAGAGGGGAGATTTCTCCATCCTTTCCTTTCTTTCCTTTCTTTCCCTTCCCTTCCTTTTTCTTCACTTCACTTTTCTTTGTTTAAAAACTCGAGAACAAGGTATAAAAGCAAATTGAAACCCTTTGTAAGGTCTACTGTTTTTTTTTTGTCTTAAGTTGGTTTTTCTAATCTACCTATTGTAATTTAGTTCTCCATTTATTTGCATCAGACTTTTATTTGGTTCATCTAGCAGTAAAGCAAAGTACCAAATTAACTTAAAGATATATTGTTATTAGGTCAAAACAAAATATCAAATAAGGAAATTGATGTAATAGTAGCTAATTGTGAATTCTATTACTAGTCTATACATCCATTCATAAGAACAAAAGAGTTGTCTAGATTTTCTCTCTTTGTAATATTTGCAGATATTTATTATGATCTTGTTCATTATCAAGAATATCTTTGGTTAATTTTGTTTTTGTGCCACTTTTATTGATTCTACACTTGCTTCTTTAAATCTTTTTACATAATGAAGGAATGCATTCTTTAAACTACATCCTTGAAGAAAATGGATGATAGTTTAGTGACCATTTATGATAATATCACTATATTAAGTTGTTTTTTGATTTTCTCTGTTTGTAATTTTTTAATAGACATTTCAATCCTAACAAGTTTGATGTTTAAACCATTTTGAAATATAAAGTTTGATTATTAAAGCGTATTTTACCCAACAATTTTGAGGTGGTATTATAAAAAGTTAAGTGGCTAAAACAACCGGGTACAACAAGTATGAGAGTTAAAACATCATTAAAAAAGTTTTGATTCATATTCGTTCATATATTAAATAAAAGAGGATAAAGGGACTTCTGTTAAATAGTTCATGAACATTCACTTCGTTTACGGCTCTAGTTCCAAACATTCTCAATCTTAAAATCGAACTATTATATATCTTATACACGACATATAATCATATATGTCGTTCTTGGATATTCTGAAGTGGTTTCTTGTATGATTCATGCCATCACGTTGATGCAACACAATCTAATTAAATTTTTTGATGCATCTCAATTGCATACATAAAAATAATGAGTGATAATTCGTACATAACAAAATTATTCATACACAACAACTCTATGCTTCATCAACTTGTATTATGTGCCGTTTACAACTTGTACCAAAATTTGTTGTGTACAAAAATCTTTGGAACACAAAATTCCTTAGGCTTCCCTTTCTTTCTCAACAAATAAAACTCGGAACACAGTATCGAAGTTGACAGCATAACGGTTTCATAAACACACTGACTAGGCACAGGGATCATACGATGCTATAACTATAAATTTGATTAATCTATTACATCATATCTACAATATACCATATTACCTTTTATGTATCATGTGTCGATAAACCTAATCGCGGTAAAAACCGGATGCTGTCGGCCCTTTTAACCACCGAAGAAGCAGTAAAAACACAACATATTCCGTATTCCCGAAATGCAAACAAATCATATATGATACAACAAAAGCTTGTTTGACCCGCTTCTTGTTAAGCAGAACTCATGAGTTCTTGTGCAAAATCGGCTTCTTCTTCCCCAAAAGCATGAACGAAAACTTTGGCATAAAGGACCTCTTTTTCTTCTTCAACAAACCCTTAATATCAGGAGATGTATCACCCGAGTTACTGTTACCTTCTGGCCCACCACCCTTTGTATTCGGTCTAGTGTTACCCGGTGAAGGGCTATTTGATGGTGAATCAGTGTTTGACAATTTTCGGCTCAAACCATGAAACAACCCACCACGAGTTTCACCTTTTTGTGCTTGAGTTTGCCCGTCTTCACCCTTTTGTTTCTTAAGCTCTTCTTCTATATTCATCTTTGATTCTTTAGCAATTTCTGCTTTTTGCAATGCAACATTCAAAGCCTCTTTTCGTGCAGCTATTTCGGAGTTGAGTTGTGTAAGTTTATTCAAACTTTGCATTTCTGAGTCCTTGGCTTCATCTATTTGAGCTGTGGCTTCAGCTACTCGTTTATTAGCTGCTTCTTCTGCCTCGTGGGCCCGTTTGCTTAATTCATAATATTCCTCTAACGAGATTGTGACACCACCTTTTGCTTCATCGTGTTTTTGACCACGAGCTGACTCGCTCTCATGTAGTGCACTAATGGCTCCAAGAGCTAACTTTTCTTGAGCCCGTGCAGCCTCAATTTCTTTCTGAGTGGCAGCAAGTCGACTCGATATTGTAGTCACTCCATTCTTGGCTTGCTCGGCTGAATCTTTCGCTCTTGCTAACACTAAACGAGCTCCTTCAGCTAACTGTTTAGCATTTTCTGTTTCTTCACTAACTTTTTGTAACTGTTTTGGGAGTTCCACAAGCTTTTCTCGGGCTTCTTTTTCTGTTTTCCGGATATTATCAAGTTCTACTCGTGTTCGTTTTAACTCAGATTCAAGATTCACGACTGCTTCTGCGCCTAACCCTTTCTGCTTCCTGATGCCCGTTAAGACTTGTTTTTCACTCTCGAGCTTTGCGGTTAATGACTTTTCAGCTGTTTTTAAACACATAATCTCTTCGGTTGTTCTTTCTATATTATGGTTGACTTCATCAAGATTCTTTTTTGCAATAGCAACACCCGATTGTATATCTTTACGGGTGAATTTTTCATCAGCTTCTGATTCTTCGGGCATCTTTCCTTGCATGTAGACAGCTAACTCATCTTTTAAATTCTGAAGTAACCCTGAAGCAGTTTCTAGTTTTGACTTTAGGTCTTTGGCCAAGATGATTTCTTGTTTGACTTTTTCTAATTCCTCTTCCGTTTTTTTCAACTCTCGATCCCAATTTAGAATCTCTTGATCTTGTTCTTGAACTTCTTGAATTCGTTGTTCTTCTGCTTCTAAATGGGAAGCATGTGTAGATTCAATTGATTCTTTTGTTGTTATGAGTTGGATAGTCAAATCTTCGACTTCTCTCTCGATATCTTTAGCTTTTGACACTGCTTCTTGAGCTTTCTGTAGAGCGGAATCTCGTTCTGATATTAAAATATCATAATCTTTTTGGGTATCTTCGAGGTCATCTTTTGCGGTTATTAGTTCTGAAGCTGCAGCTTGATGTCGAGCTTTTGCAACCTCGAGCTGTGTTTTGGCAGCTACACTTGATTCATCTGCAATCCCTTGTTCCATTTCTTGGACTCGTAATTGGGCAAGCTCGGAATCTTGTTTTGCTTGGCGTTCTTCCGTTTGTGCTCTCTCTAGGTTTAATTTTAATTCTTCTATTAGCCTCTTGGTGCTGTCAAGATCCCTTAACGCTTGCTCTTTTTCTTGTTCGGCTAACTCGGATTTTTGTTTGAACACAGGAATCTCTTCCTGTGCTTTCTCGAGTTCTTGTTCTATGAACTTGCGTCTCTACATAATAAAAGTGTGATTCTTTATTACAGTTATAATCCAACTTGAGTGAAAAGGTAGCTTGAAAAAAACATGATCAGAATACTTGATAGTTGATAATATCATACATGTGTTGGCAACATGGCTGGGTTGAGTACGGGTCAAAACAAGTTTGGGTTGAAGCAAGTCATGTTTCAGTATTGGTCGCACCAGGTTGGGTTAACCTATAACATTTTTGTCCAAATTGTAGATCATTTAAACATAATTACATTAATTATAATAGTTTAAATATTTCAATAAGATGATCTAGGAGGTTTGTATTCATTAAAATAGACTTCAAACGACTTTCAATCCGTACGACTAATATGACCCATTTTGAGACAAAATTCAAGACATGCCGACTCTTTTATAAGTAACTGAGTCACAATTGCCACCTCTAATCATGCACATAATAGGATACATTATCTTCTATTTAGGTAGACACCATATCTACAGAGAGTTGCTAATTTAGTAAATCAACAAGTATCCTTCAGTTTATCTCTGTTGTAAATCAGTTAGTAAACTTGTATTTAAAATTCTTTATAATAATAAAGTAAGCATTTCGTTGTTAATCAGTCCTTCACCCTGCCATTTTTTAAAATCAAGCGTTCTTTTTATTCAAAATTCAACGAGTTTCAGTAAAATAACAATTTTAAAAATTTACACAATAAGTAAACTGAATACACAAATAGGAACAGCAGAGGTGGCAATTTTCAGACGCATTTACCCAAAAAGGTGTTAAAATGTGTTAAACTTGATCTCAAAATAGGTCAAATGTGTAAAGTATAAGACTTAAATTAAAATGAAACGGGTCAAACAGGTTGAACATGTTGGAAGTCATCTGAAGTGTACACAAAGGCTTAAAAACCTCCTACAAACATAATATATAGAGAAAAATAGATCATTATTCTAATATTATAGTTTTTCTTGTCATTTTAATACATACCGTTTAATAAAATAACCAAAAAGCGGTGGTCGGTTAACCAAAACCCACATTGTATTAGAATGGTTACCAAGTGAATGAGGGTTCAAGCCCTAACTTGAAGAAGGTGTAAGGTGTGTGAGTTTGCTGTTAAAAAAAACCATTTACTCCTTTAACTATACGTCTTTAATAAATTAAAGCTAACGGTCAAATTGATAAACTTCCTATATCTCTTTTGTTTATTAAATTACGTTATTAACTAATAATGCCTACTTCTTCTGGCATTTTGTGTGTGTGTGCGTGTGTGAATTTGAAGTCTGAGGTTTGTATAACTTCTGGAATTAACTAGCTGAAAGAGAAAAACAAACCATGTAGCTTATTATCCATCCCCAAATATAAGAGAGAAAAAAGACATGACATACTCACACACACCCTTTGTCACATGACATACCGACATACTCCCGTTTTAGCTACAAATTATTTGGTATCCTTATATATATAAACTTAAGGGTTTTTAAGAGTCTTGGTTAACAATCATATATATTTACTAAACTATGACAGAGAGTAACATGAAGTATATTTAAAAGTGAAATGAAGTATTGGAATCTACCTCATTTGTCTGAGCTCTATGAGCTTTCCAGTCAACAATCCCACCGAACTTGGAAACGGCTTCTTTAACAGATTCAAAGGGTGCAGCTGTATCAATATGAACTTTTGATTCAGGTTTTTCCAGCTCTTTATTTGAACCATCTTTTTTTACTTTTGGTGAGGTCTCAATATTTCCAACCTTTTTACGTCCTGAAGACGAGTCTGGGCTTAGGAATGTATCCTCACCACCATGATCAGGTGAGGATTGGTCACCATCTGGTGGTATGCTTACGGGTTCTGGCCGAGAAGTTGTACGTGAAAGTTTTTCCCCAACTTTCTCTTCATCCATTCCAGAAAGATCAGAGAAGCAGAGTCAGCTGGGTACCTGAAAATGAGATAAATCAGATATATTCGCATTTAGCTCCACTCAAAAGACACAATTTCACTGCATACTAAACATATTTTGGATGAGTTAATAGATATCTATATGCTGTATAAAAAAAGTCGGTTTTTTCAGATAACAAACAAGATTTTCCAATTCCGTGATTAATTTTTTGAAACAAGAACCTAGGTTGCAGTAATTAAGTAAACAATAGGGGAATGGAATTCAAAAGGTAACAACTTTTCTTGGGCAGATCTTGTTCAACAGTCAGAATAGCAAATATGTAAATATTATAAAGGACGAAGTTAACTTAGAATAGCTTTTAGCAGGAAAAGAGTAAATATTAGACAAGTTCAAGCCTGGTATGAGTTGGGGTTGGCAGCTTGGTGAGCTAACAAGTTTATATGAGCTGCTTATTATTTGATGAACTGTAATTTTCCTGAAGATAATCTAACTGCAACTTTAGTTGAAGGGTCTAATTTTGATTTATGCATACAATACAAGCACGGTGTTCATATACAAGCCATAGGAACCGAGCAGAGGCTCAAGCTTTTGATAAACTGATCTATGAGCTTGACGAGTCACAAGCTATGTCCTGATGCCCAAGCCTATAAACAAGACCCAAGCTTCAAGCCTACCAAGCTTTGGCTAGGCTCAAGTATGATATATGAAGAAATTCATGCCATGAAGTAAAAGGGGAAGTGTTTAAAATTCATCTATGAACTATTACCTCTTTCTCTAATCACCAGTATCTAGATGAACATCGCCATATGTCTAAAATAACTAGTGCTAACATCTTGCAGACCAAGTCTGAACTCAGCAGGATCTGGTTCTATGGCATGATCAATGTTATGTTTTCCTGTGTCTCTCTTAACTAACAAATCTATCAACATTAGCTCAAGATAATTTACATCCATTACTCTACCCGATACACATTGTCACTTGCAAGTTTCTTGATTTATATGACATTGATGGTTTGACCTTAATGGCATAGCATGGAAAAAGAGCTCTAACTCTCTACGCATCTCAATTAAAAGAGCAGCTATGTGTGACATTAAAATATTACACAAGCACAACCATCTGCATACCTAATATACAGCATTTTAGAGCCACAAATGGAACCCGTCTATCCTATTCCTTGCATGTATAATGTCTTATCTAAGCTAATATACCGAAACTTCCCATACTTGCTTTGATGAATTCACTTCAGATGAGCTTATGAACAACTACTACAGTTATTTCCATTGTGTTCGATTCATAAGAACAATCTCATTGCATATACAAAGGGTAAACCACATACAAAGACTTTTCTCACTAATCTTCTTAAAACCAAGGACCCTGGGCACACTAGGGCCACTCTTAATGAACCTGCTTCCTAAAACTATCTGCAAGAGGCTACAGCTAAATGCCATATGTTCCACTGGATCATAATCTATATGCTCATTGACTAGATTTCTAATTCCCCAAATTTATATGAACAGAACAATTTCTGTACCACCATCCCAAGTTTTCATATCAGAATTAGGTCAAAGAAAGAAATGAATAAAAATCTCCAAAAAGAGAAGTCATTTAAGCATCTCCATACCTTTGCAAACAAATTAATGAACACAAATTAGGTTAACTGAGCCAAAACTCCATTATAATGCCTAAAAGAAACCTATAATATAATAATATCTATTAATTCCAGGCTTCAATTTTCCCTCACCGCCATCTAACAACAAAATTACAGAGATAATTCAATAAAACCCCACAGTTGGAAGATTAAACCTAAAATTTGATCAAGTAAACATAGAATTACAGAAAATTGTATACAGAGCATACCAGCAAATTACCGGAGTCAAATCCAGAAGCTTATTACAAAATCCCTCTGGATTTTGGCCCCCGAAAATTAGAATAAATCCAACAGATCAACAATTATAGCTCCAAATCCACTGTAAAACAAAATTGGAATCAAATTAATGCTTATATCATGTAATTAGAAACTAAAACGCAAAAAAAACAAGTAAAAATTACTTTTTCGGTGACGAAAATTCCAACTTTGAATGAAAATTCAAAGGATATCCATTTCGAAATGACGAACAGATTGAATAAAATCGTGTAATTTTGTCAACCACAACGTAATCTGAGAGGCAGAGCTCTTTTTCGATATTTTTCATAGTTATTTATTTATTTCTTGTCTATTTTTAGGTGAATATTTGTTGTGAGTTTTTAGGGCGAGAAAGAGGTTTGCAGCTGCCATTGTTTCTGAGCTAAATATAGATTTTGATTCACCCATGCAGAATCTGCACGCGCCTTGTTTAGCGCGTCAATGGTATTATTGATTCGGAGGTGTAACTTATCTTATCAATGGAGGGTAAGAAAGGTTGGTATAATGAATTGACACAAGTGCCCTTGTCTCCTATTCACTCGTATGTGTTTCATCATTCATGGTTACAGTTGATTGTTGCATGTAGTCTTCCATTCATATCATTACCCTAGTTCTTGAAGAAGCTATCCAAATTGTTGTCCTAGTTCAATCAATCGTTTCTTGCAACCCAAATCGTCGCCCTTGTTAATTCAACTGATCGTTGCCTGCAGCACCTGAGTTCGGAAGAAGCCACTCAAACACTGCAAATATGCAACCTGTGTCTCTCTTGACTACAACGATGGTCAAACTTTGTCTCTCTTCCGACTACAACATACTGCTGACAAACTGTTTTCATTGGCAACATTGGTTTGATGGAATATACCATTTCAAGGTTACTGTGTGTTTCATTTGGTTGTTTGAGACCCCTATCAATTGTCGATTGTTATTAAAGTTCATCTGTTTCATTTGTTTGTTCGATTGTAATTGAAGGTTCACCCTAGAAAGAAAATTTTGATAAATTTTGACACCCTAACATCATAAAGGATTTATAATCTTGTAAAATACAAATCTTTTAACATAATTCAAATCTCATAAAAAATATCCGCAAACCAAACACCCCATTAAGAAGTTGTAAGACATCAATTTACAATATACACATGCAAATTGTGAATCCGTCGATACTACTAGTCAACACTAGCACCACCGACTGTCGCTACTGCATCCGACCGCAAACCACCACCTCATCATTATCAATTACCACCAACACCACTGGCCACCACCACCAACCACTGTTATCAACATAACCGGTGGCTGCTTTCCTACCACTATCAACTATCGCCACCATCAAAGGCCACAGCCAACCCCACCATCGATAGCTGCGACCAACACTAACCATCGCCCTTCACCACAACCACTCACCAAAATCGGTTGGCGCTACCAGCCTACCACAATTGACCAATGCCACAACCATCGGCCATCAATTGCCACCGACACCACCGGTTACAACCATGATCTCCGACCACTGCTAGATCAACGACCACTTCTACCTTTATTACCCATCACCGCCACCACTAATACCAACGGTCATCGCCTCCGCCACTGACCACCATCATTAGCCACCACTACCATTGGTCTTTGACTTGGCCTTTGGCCTTGAGAACACAATGATTTCGGGCTTTATCTTTTCCGATCCTTAGTGGGCGGGGCTAAGCTGCCTACTGTGAGGATCTAGTCGTTGCTTCATGCTCGCCTTCCTTCATAAGATAATAATAGGCTAGGATTAGTCCGGATCTAGACTAAGTGTAGTAAATACCATCAACAGGATGAACTATATTTGAAGGAAGGCATCTATTCAAGTCTTTACTGAATTCTGGATTAGAGGAATCCGGAGCCACAAGGATCTTCATCGTTGTCTCCACCAACCACCAACGCTAGCTAGCACTATTGTCACTATCGCCCACATCGACCAACACCACCACCTCCACCGGCCATCACTGCAACCACCTGAGATCGTCATCACTACCACCAAATGGCACCGTTACCACCGACCGCTGCAACCACTAGTCACTGACACTGATTGTCTCCATCACCACTGATCGTTTAATAATGAACCCTTACAAAAATACGAATAGAGTGTATTTTGATCATGTGATCGAATTTCATTCTATTTTTTGACAACCAAATATGAAATGGGCTATGATTTCTTTGGAATTCAATTCTTTTAAGGATTCTGTTCAAAGAATTCTATGAACTAAAGACACCCTAAGCATTATACAACAAACAATGTAGCTAGTGAGAGTTGAATGATTGTGTATAATTGTTTAAATTCTTAAATTTCAGTATGATGGGTATTATCCATAACATGTAAAAAGACGGTCAAGTGATTTTGTTGATGTTGTAGTGTGACGGCTATGTTAGCACTCCTCATACTCCAATTCTTTAATTTCCAAGCCAATCATGTATAATACTTCTAACGACAGGTTTCTTTCATTAATCATTGACTTTGTTAGTGCAATCAAGGTCATAAATTGAGTTAAGCATTATTGTTAATGTTTTGATGATACAATTTTAATATTTAGACAAAAAGTTACTATCTTATAATATCCAAGTTAATATGAAATAATAAGTTTAGTAAATTAACTTAGTAGAATATAAAGTTTGCATGATCACAAATTTAAAATTATAAAAGGTGATTTTATACCCAAGTATGCAAAAAAGACAAAATACCCGTACATGTGAAATCGATTTTAGCAAGTAAAGACAAATTGAATTTTCAAATTCAAAATTCACATTATCAAATTAAAAGTTGACAAGTCTAAGATATGTAGGTAAATTCACCAACAAAATTTGCATTGGTGAAAGCAAACTAAAAATATCTTGGTTACTATCTAGGGTTTCGTTCACCAAAATGTATCTGTCACGTTTTTCTATTGTGTCTATCAAATTTTAATAATTTCTATTGTGTATATTGAATATTTAATTTTTTACTATTTTGTATATTAAACTTTTTATTGTGTGTACCAAACTTATAGATTTTTTTATTTTTATGTAACCAAAGTACATACAATAACAATAAATTAAAAGTTTCATACACACAATAAAAATTTCTAAAGTTTGATACATACAATAATAAAATGTGACATAATACATTTTGGTGAATTAAACCCTATTATCTATTGGACAAACATGCTTTATAAAATTAATGAATTTATATAGACAGATAAAATCTATTTTTATATGAGTGAAAAATGAAAGATTGTAAAACATCAACTCTTGTGTGTTGTCTAATTCGCCCAACACATCTAGTCTTGAAAAGAGAACCAAAAACATCATATGATATTACTCATCGGATAAACAAGGTTTAAATTTCAATTTTCCTCTCGGTTTCAAGACTGAAGTTTGGTGTGCTCTTGAAGATGTTTACAGTCATGACTCAGTTGCACGGATGTAGAATTTACGTGACTCTTTCTAACAACTTCAAAAGGGATCTATGTGAGTTTTGAATATGGTCGTAGTTTTAAGTCTTTATGAGATCAACTTTCTACTATTGGATATCTTGTCGGTGATCTAGATAGGTCTTATTGGTTCTTGTGTGGACTTGGACCCTCCTTCAAGACATTCTCTACTGCTCAACAAGCTATTAGGCCACGCCCGTCCTTTCATGATTTTCTTTCTCAAGATGAATGACATGATTTATTACTTCAATCTATGCATGGATCTACACTTCAACAAGCCGTTTTATTACTCAAGAGTCAAGTGGCTCATTTAATTCTCTAAATCAAGGTCGGGGTCATGGTCATCAAAACAGCAGCCTTGGTGGTTATTTTGGAGGCCATAGGTGTGGTCATCGGCCACCTCATTGCCAACTTTATCATACCGACGAGCACTATGCTAATAAATGTCCTGATCTTGCTACCTATCCCAGTTAAACTCCATCCCTTGATGAAAATCTTGCCAATGCCTTTCACTCTCAATGTCATGTTACCAAGAACACACCTGATTGGTATGCGACTATGGAGCCACTACTCATATGACACTATCACCTTCGAATCTTGATTCGGCTAAAGCATAATTTGGTAATGACCATGTGATATTTAGTAATGGTAACACTCTTCCTATTTCTCATATTGGCCAATCTTCTTTTACAAAATATTTTCATCTTCTTGATGTTCTAATTGTCCCACATTTTAAAAAAACTTCGTTCTAACCGTAAATTAACCAAAGTTCAACCTCTTGATTCTTCCTTTTCTATTCAGAATCGTCTCACCAAGGATAGCCTAGCTCGAGGTCGGGTTGATCGTGGTCTTTATGATCTTAAGCATGGCAACAATGCGTTCTTGGCGAATCTCTCTTCATGCCAACTTACTACCTCTTTTGAAACGTGGCACTCCCGTTTGGGGCATATGTTGTTTGATTTTATCTCTGTTTTACCTAAACTTTTGCTTTGTGTTTCTTTTAATTTTAAACATTTGTTCCATGCTTTAGATTTTATTCATTGTGATTAGTGGGGACCATCCCCGATTATATCCGTGAACGGTTATCGTTACTATATCATTTTTGTTGATGAATTCTCTCGCTTTACATGGTTTTATCCTCTCAAAACTAAAGCTCAGGTTGCCATTGCGTTACCAGCTTTTTTCAAGTTTGTTCAAAGACAATTCTCGTGCAAAATTTTACCTTTCAAAGTGATGGTGGCACGTAATTTTTGAATCACTGGTTACACAATTTTTTTATTGAGAATGGTACTCATCATCATATTTCATGCCTTTATACGCCTCAACAGAATGACCGGTTTGAGCACAAAGACCGTCATCTAAATGAGACGGGTCTTGCCATGTTTTTTAATGCCCATGTGCCGGCATCTTTCTAGGTTGATGCTTTTGCTTCCATTACATATATTATCAAGCGATTTCCTTCCAACGTTCTTGACCTTAAAAGCCCCTTCGAGGTCCTATTTGGCATTTTACCAACTTACAATACCTTTCGTACTTTTGGGTGTCGTGTGTTTCCTTATCTACGGGATTATTCACCACATAGATTGGCTCCACGAAGCATCTCGTGCATTTTCATTGGCTATGACACTCATTACAAAGGTTATCAGTGTTTAGACCCCTCAAACTCTCGTTCGTAGTGTCCTCCTTTCTTTTTGTATCTCCCGAGATTACATATATGTTGCTATCTTTTGTAATCACCTCTTCAAATTCTATTCTTATCTCTTAATTTGAGTTGAACTGTATCTTCTTTTAATTATTTCCAACTCTATCTCATGTAAATACATCCACGATTCTTTTTCTTTTTTATATAAATTAAAATAGTTATATAATATATAATATATATAATATATAATATCTATTAGTTAAGAGATATATATACTATATAAATATATAAAATATATACTATCTCATTTAATTCTTTAAAATCTCTTTTTTTGACCACTTTAGTTGTTGATAACTAAAAACGTTTTTCTTTTGATTGCTCTCCTGCTTCAATCAACTTGGTCAACTCATTAAATAATTGTATCAAATTAGCTCCTTTTGCTTCTTGACCTACAAAACAATAAAACAAATCAAAGTAGTACATTTTATCCTATATCGGTGCATAAATTAATCAAATAAAACATAATAATGTATATATAAAATGCACCGATCAAACACCCCCTCCCACCTCGATGCCTTTACCTGAGCAGACCCTATCTCCCACCGTTACTAACTCCATAGCTCCTCCACTAGCACCATAACCTGCCCCCTTGCATCCCTCTCGATCCTTTTTGGTTCACCCCATGAGCACTCGCTCTCGAGCTAGTATTTTCAAGCCTCGCCATTTTGTTGACGTAGCTCATCTCAAAAACAGTTCTCTTCACTTGGCTCTATTTTCCAGTAAAGAACCCAAGGGTTTTTAATATGCTATTAAACAAACGGAGTGGCTTGTTTATATGAATGAAGAAATGAAGGCTTTGCAATCTAACAACACTTGGACTCTTTTGCTAGTAAATGGGTTTTTTCATACTAAATATCATTCTGATGGTCTGTTGGCACGTTAAAAGCTCATCTTGTGGCTCAAGGCTTCACTTAGGTTCAGGGGCGGACCCAAGTGGAGAGGAACGGGGGCACGGGACACCATCCAATTTTGTCCGCGTAGTGTAAATTTCGATCTCGCGTAGTGTAAATTTAGATTTTTTCGAGCTGGTGCCACCATTCATTTCAAATTTTACGTCCGGTGCTACCATCTATTTCAAATCCTGGGTCCGCCCCTGCTTAGGTTCCCGTACTAGATTATTCTCTCACTTTTAGTCTGGTTGTAAAGGCATCCATGATTCTTATTTTGTCTCCTTTTGTTTTAAACAAATGACCTTTGCATCAGTTGTACGTGAAAAACTCCTTTTTCAATAGACATCTATCCAAGACATTCTTCATGGAGCAGCCATCAGGTTATATTGATCATAAATTTCCCAAACACGTGTGTAAACTCCAGAAGGCCCTATATGGGTTAAAACAAGCCCCACGTGCATGGTTTTAATGGCTAAGAATGTAACAGTACCCCGAAATGAGCCTAGTTGTACCATATGCTTGTAGGGTTGTATTCTTGTGAATTAAATAAAAGTTGAAAAAAATAAATAAAAATTATAAATTATTAAATGGTTTAAAATAATGATTCCAAATGACGTCTTTAAGAATTTTGGATAGCGTATAAACGAGTTGTAAGTCGAAAAGGGGAGCGGGATACCCACTAAAAAGAGCCACCACCTTAAGAGGCGGTAGCCCTTATCTATACATTTTCTTATTCTTTTTCTTCTCCTTGTTTCTTCCTTCCTTTTCTTCTTTCTTTCTTTCTTCTTATTTTCTTTTTAGAATTTAAGTTCTTGTGTTCTTGAGAAAATTTATAAAGGGTTCTTGAATCTAAATTTGATTCTTGAAATTTAAGTGATGTTAGGGGGTCTCTTATTGCCTCCTATAACTTCTATAGATTGTATTATATAAAAAAATGATTTTAACATCAATTTATGGATTTGAGATTAAAACCCATTTGGATGATTCAAGAGTGAGTTTCGAGATTAATTGGTGTTCTTGTTGATTTTAAGGGATAAGTGTCATTTTTGTGGTGTTAAATGATGTTAAAATGTTCCTATGAACCCTGGAAAAGTTGTATTTGGATTAGGAATCGAATTGAAATGTATTGGGGTTGATTTGGCCATGAAATAGGTAATTTTCGATGTTTCTAGTCTGTAGGGGCAAAGGCAAGGCCGTGTGTAACGCCTCAATTTTCAAATCTCGAAAGAAAGCTTTAAACCAAAGCTATTTGATTAAAAACATAATTTAATAAGCTGATGGAAACACAAAAATATAATTGAACCCTCTAGTTCATACAAAAAGTGGTACCACCACGATTATAACAAAAGCAGTTTCCAACAAGCTTGCTATCAGCGGAAGCAAATAAAACATTTCGT
>JAUEJL010057495.1:0-19229 GCA_032274825.1 Drosophyllum lusitanicum | reverse complement strand
CGCCGTGGCCATCACCTGAAAAGAGGGTTAAACAACAACCGTAAGCACGAAGCTTAGCGAGTACTTTTACTTACAATTAACCGTATGACAACAAATCATTTGTTTCACATTCATGTTACATCTTTCATTCCCGCTACCATAGTAGTCGGTCCCGCATTCCTGCTACCGTAGTAGTCGGTCCAACATTCCCGTCACCGGAGTGAACGGTCTAATCATTCCCGTCACCGAAGTGAACGGTCCCATCATACCCGTCACCGGAGTGAACGGTCTAATCATTCCCGTCACCGAAGTGAACGGTCCCATCATTCCCGTCACCGAGGTGAACGGTCCCATCATTCCCGTCACCGAAGTGAACGGTCTAATCATCAACATAGCATAACACATCATCAATTTATCAATTCATCAATTCGTCAATTCACAGGTTTATCAAATTATATAACATAAAGCACGTCAATCACATACATCATAGGGTTTAGATGGTAAGTAAGAATACTCACCTGTCTGCAGTTCGATCACACAGTCTTAGTTCACTAGTACACTTGGATTACTTGCCAATCAGCTGTTACCTACAATAGGTCTAATTAAATCAATACCGTGTACGAATTCCTTGTTTGTTTACTCACATAATTCGTTCGGGTCTCACATTGGACCCCGTTACTAAGTCTCATAAGTTGGACCATGCAAAGTCCCCAAAGTCGGATGGGTGGTTTGAAGGTCGCATGGCCACCCTGGCCACATGAAAGTCGCATGGACTGTGCCAAAGTCGCATGGATGTTTCCATATGGAAGTCGCATAGGTGATATCTGGTAAACAAGTCGCATGGGGTGTTACAAGTGAAAAGTCGCATGGATATATATATATGAAAGTCGCATGGGGGTTACAAGTGAAAAGTCGCATGAGGGTGGTAACCATGCGAAAGTCGCATGGGGGTAACCATGCGAAAGTCGCATGGGGGTATCAAGTGAAAAGTCGCATGGTGTAACTGTAAGTCGCATGAAGGCTTCAAAGGTCGCATGAGGTGTGTATGTGAAAGTCGCATGGTAGGGTGTTAGGCAAAGGTCGCATGGTATAATATATGAAAGTCGCATGGGGTTTATGAGGTAAGTGTCGCATGAAGGTAGTGAAAGTCGCATGGAAGTTTCAAGTGGCCATGCGAAAGTCGCATGGCACGGGAATCATCCCTGTCATTTCATCATTTTCATCTTACAGGCTCCATGGCCAAAATCAAGTTCTTTCAAAACTCAACCAATTCATTTTATTTTTGTTACAAAACATTTCTCCACTCATTTAAACACTTCAAGATTTAAACACATTTCATCAAGTTTCAAGAGCACACATCTCAAATCTTTTCTCTGGTTCTTTCTTAAACCCAAAACCCCAAAAAACCCAGATTCTAACTTGCTCTGTAATCATTCAAACAAGACAAAATTGATATCTACAATACCAAAATGATGTGAGAATCATTACCTGATGATTCTTTTAGAAGTTCTTTGAGTCCATAGATGAATCTTGGCTCCTCCTTCCTCTGTTCCTCGTGGGGTTTTAGCGCACACAAACACATACTGATTTCTCTCTCAATGCAACAGTGTTTTTGATTTCAAAGTGTTGAGGGCTATGCCCTAGATGGCCTTTTATACTATCTTTCTGAAAGGCCTAAGCCCAATCTTTCATCAACTAAGCCCATTAACCATCAATTCAATAACATACATATATTTAGTCCATTTAGCCAACCATATATATATATATACTCAAGCCCACATAAAACAACTAGTCCACCATTAAGTCCATAATCCAACACAATATTATTTTCTCAATAAAATATTATTTTATTTATTTTCGAAAGTTCGGGTATTACACAATACATATAATAATTCCACATATCATAAACACGTGAAACACAAATCAAAAGATCAATCAAACAAAGTTCATATTTGGGAAAATCATCGGACGCGTCGCGTTCAAGAACCCGACGCGTTGCGTCGGCCCAATTTGTCGGATTTCTCTATCGGATTTCAAGAATCCGCCGAATTTGGAATCCCGGATTCTAAGTGTCGGATTCTAGTTTGAGGATTTCACTTGTCGGATTCAAACCATCGGATTTTGGGCTACGGGATTCAAACCATCGGATTTTGGCACTCGGATTCAAAGAATCCGCTAAAATGCGGGGACACGTTGCGTCCAACGAAATGTCGCGTCGCGTCGTACTCTGCATCATCTTCTCAAATATCCAGCCGACTGAAACTTTCAAAACTCCATTTCAAGCTATGTTTTTCAATCCAAATCACTTCTAAACATGTACAAACGTCTTATAACATGTATATAACTATCATGAACAACTTAGAATTCATTAAAACACTAAATCATGTAAAACCCACTTAACAAGTTTGAGCTTCAAGCTCCATTAATGGTGAAACCTCATGTAGTCATGTATTTCAACAGATTCATGCATCAAAATGAATTATAACATGATACAAACACTTACTAACCTTCTTCTTGAATTATCAAACACAAATCCTCAACTTAGAAATTTCAAGTTTGCTTGTTTTGAGAGTTTCTTCACTAGAGGTTATACTTACACACACTTTCACCTTAACACCTTAGAAGATAATGAGCAGATGTTTCAAGCAAGACCACGTATACATACTCTTCTGTATTAACCAAAGCACGAGGTGTAAAAACTCTTCTTATCTCAAATTTACATGCATACATACATACTATCCTACATACATACATACTACATAACATATTAACTTTCTTTTCTTTCTTTTACCAGTAAACATATTTATTTTTACACATATAAATATGTTTAATTATTTAATCAATTAATCTTAAATCAACACATAAATAGTTAAAACACAATTAATCACGTACCGCTAACCCGCTAACAACTAGCCCGGGTTTGCGGGTGTTACAGATTCCGAGGACGGAATCTTCTTTAAGGATGGTAGATTTGTAACATCCCAAAATGGGTCTAGTTGTACGATGTGTTTATAAGGTTGTAACCTGGGGAATTAAATAAGGGAAGGTGAATTAAAAGACGCAGATATGTATAACCTGTAAGTGAGGTGTTGAGTAAAAGTTGGTGAGAATAAATATTCGTTATTAATTATAAATGGTTGAAATAAGGATTCCAAAAATATCCCCGTTAGTTGAAACTGGTAAATGGGTATTGAGTTGTATGTTGAAAAGGGAACGAAATACCCACTTGTAGATATATTTGAACCAGAGGCGGTTCAGCCCCTTTACTAACACATACAAAAATCATAGATGCACACAAACACCCACACCCACACATACATCTTCATCTTGGTTCTTTGTTCTTGGTTCTTGAAGGAGATAATCAATCATTTAAATCCAGCAACAAGTTAAGGACCTAAATCAGTTCCATCTCCTTCATCATCTTTCTTGTAAGTGTTTATCTTCTTTCCAAGTTCTTGGGTTTTGAGGTTTTGAGGTCAAAAGATGGGTTTGTTAGAAATAGCAATCAAGAACTGAAATTTAAAGTTATAAATAGTTCTTACATCATTTACAAGTGTTTATAAACAAGATTTATGGATTAAAGAAGTGGTTTTGATTGAGTTTAGTGGTTTTGTGTAAATGGGTCAAAATTGAAGAATTGATCTTGGTTCTTGATATGGTTGTTAAAATATGTTAAGAATTGATGTTTTGAGCTTAGTTGGACTTGGTATAACATATATAATCACTAGAAGTTGAATAAGAACCGTTTGGGTATGTTTTGGGATGAAAACAGTCGAAACAGGGGACTATTGTCCGACCTGTTCTGAAACAGGTTGTTTGCGGGCACAAGATGTAGTCCTTGCGGCCGCAAGGGTGGGTTCGAATGGATGGTTCGAAGGGCGCTTGTGGGTGCAAGGGGAAGTCTTTGCGGCCGCTAGTGTTGGTCCGACCTATGCTTACAGGCGCAAGAGTTGCGCTTGCGGGCGCAAGCAACAGCCCTTACGGGGGCAAGCATAAAGGCTTGTGGCCGCAAGGGGTCCTTTTGTAGCAACAGCAAGCAGTTTGTTTGCTTTTGTGTTTTAGCACTTGGGTAGTTTGTGTGGGCTAGTAGTTGGACTCAAGATGTCATTAGGACATTCCTAACAGTATTCTAGTAGTGATACTTCGTGTGTGTGTAAACATCTGATGTAAGTAACAATGCTATAGGTGTAACTGATGACCAAGAAGAGCCGTGACATTGTATTTTCCTGTTGTAGCCATGGAGGTGAGTACCGACTTAACTCGTAATCATTATGTAGTATGTATGGACTTGTTGATTATCATTAGACATGTATGAGACGTGATAGTTATGATTATGATTATCAAGATTGTAATCTTAAGTATGAACATGTGTAATCTAGTTGGAATTGTTGTTAGACTGTTAGTATGAGTATAAGTTGATATTGATTATTGGTTAGAAATTGATCAATACCCTCAAAGATAAATACTAAAGATAATTGAAGATGCTCTCAACTGAAAGGAGCTAATATTACCAATAGTGGTGTGATATCCCATTAAATGTGCAAGTATCAATAATTCCAGGACATGTGTTTATAGAAGCACAAAACATAAATGCTAACTAAAGAAAAGAAGGTAGTTCAGGAGTATTTTAGGCTGGTGTATACCTAAATGCCTAATATGTTTAGGATCATGATGATATGATCGATATGATGCCTGTATTGTTTAAGTTCACAATGATAGTGAACGAATACGTGTTGTATGAATGCATGCATGCCATTGGATCCTGTTTGGATCAGCTATGTTGAACTTGAGGTTATGTTCCAAATGTATGCATGCTATTAGATCCTGATTGGATCCACCATGTGAAACTTGTTGATATGCATGCATGTTGTTGGATCCTGAGTGGATCACCTATGTGGAAATTGGTCACAGACCTCAAGTTGCTAAGTGGGTTAAGGTCAGCCGATGGCCGGATCCCAGAGGACCCAACGGGTCATAATTTGGGATCAACGGGGACTCGGGGGGCCCATACCGAGTCGTAGGTTATGCAGGACCATCGTTCCTTAACAAAGTGGGGGTATTCGGCTAATAGCTGAGCCCAAAGGAGCCTGTGGCTTCATAACGATGCTTGGTGGACCGCTATATGCTCCCCCACCAGCGTGGATGGTTGTGTCTGATCCCCCGGTTTGGGTCGTTGAGCTGGACTTGCAATCCGGCAATATATGACTCTTACTGATCTTGTTAGCACTCCACAATGTGATAGGATAACACTGTTTGTGTTGCCATGCGATATGATTTGAAGAATATGATGCACTATGTGCTACATGATGCTTATGGTTAAGTTTGTATTCACTAGATTTTAATGCTAACCCCCTTCTAGTATGTATGTTTTTGCAGATGTTATGCCTAGCTATGCCTGGGATTGCTTTTGTTGTTTTGGGACATTTGTTGCTCGTTGCAGGTATGATGGTCGGTCGTTATTGGTGTTGGTAACACCCGTTTGTGAAACGAAAATCCGATTGGGTTTAAATAAAAGAAAATATTGTGATAGGACTTCCGCTATATTGTTTATCAAATTGTAATATGTTTGAAAATAGCTTTTAAAAAATCAAAAGTTGACCTTGAAATCGCGTGTTACATATCTATAGGGCCATATCAATCATATTGGCTTGTGATTTGGCACATGTCAGGAATGGCATACCCCGTGTTGACTTGGGGGATGGGATGTCTTACAAGAGGCCACTCCATAGCTGTGGTGCCCATGGAGTGTTAATGTGCAAATAGGGGTCTGTTGGTACACACATAGGCCGGTATCACTGCCGATAAAGCGCGGGCCTATTAGGTCACACGCTAAGTTTTGATCCCCACAACCCACTGTAGGAGGAGAAGGTCAAAACAGTCAAAATTGGTTTTGTTTGTGCTTCATGACCGTGAAAGATGCGACACTGGTCGTGAAGCAACATTGCACTCACGAATCCTCACCGGCAGCCACGAGTCATCATAAATTTGGGCTTCACCGCAAGTGACGCGGTCGTGAAAGGTCGTGAAGAAGGAAACTTAACTGTCACTTGCATTTTATTGGACCATGTGATGGTCCAATCATATGGTGAGCTTTGGCCCACCCAGGGTAATCAAAGGGGCACTAGTGTGTCTATAAAAGTCCTCCCCTTTCCTCTCTTCACACTCTTGCTTACTTGTACACCGGACACACATATACACTCAAACTTGGTTAGTTGTGAGTGCTGGAGTAAGGGTCCTATATCTGTGTTTGGGGTTGTTTCAAAGGAGCTACAAGGTAGTGTTCTGAGTTCCTTGATTTGCTAGTATAAGGGGATCATTTTCGAACTAGGTGTAGACTTTCAAGAGGTGCTAGGCCACTTGTCTTGCAGCTACAACATCCCTACATCTTGCACAGCCGGTTCATGAGCTCGAGAGGGTATAACACTTTCTCCCTTTGCCTTTTATTGTTGCATGTCTGTTTTGTAGAGATTGTCCACTTTGGAACATGGGAGGATCGGTTTTTGTGTGTTTTGTTTTTCTTCCGTTGTGTGTTTGAGAGCCCACTGTGTCCCAACAAAAAACTCTTAATTCTCTCTTCCTTCTCTCTACTCTTCTTCTCTCTAAAAGCCCTCTCATTTTCTCTAAAATTTCTTGTAAAATCCAACCACTTTCTTCCAACAATCAAACCATTGAAGGTAAATTTGAAGGTACATTTATGTTTTTAACTACGAATATCCATCAATTGTTGTTTAAATTAAAGTGTTCTTGCATTTTCTTGACATTTTCTCAAGTTTTCTATGATGTTTTCATGATCTTGCAAGAACAACTACTCTATGATTCTTAATGTTAGTGGATTCATCATCAAAACATGTTGCATGTGCTTAAAATATGATGAATCCTTGATCAAACAGAAAGTTAAAAACATTAGATAAATTCTTGAAGATCAAACTAGGATGCATGTATAGATAATCAACTTTTATCTAAAAATCTTCATAGTTATTATATACAAATCATTTTGTATTCATCAAAACCCATTTAAAACTTCACGCATGTCATGAAATTCATGATTTATGTGTTAAAATCTAAGTTTGATACTTAGATTTCAAGAAATTTCATGTGAACGTAAGAAAAATGAGCATAATCTTGAGTTTAGTAACATGCATATGATGTTCTTGACTTGTATTCACATTTCAATAATTTAATTACAGTATTTCATTATAATATACATTAAATAATGTTGTTTGAATCTGAATCTATGCAAAAGTAAGTAATAAAAATGCAATATTAAATAATAAACATCAAGTCATGAGTGGATATTCTTGCATGCAATCTGAAAGAAAACATATACACGACCAAATTACTTGATTTGTGTTTTGAAATTTAATTCCATGTGTAAACTTTCAAATACAAGTGGTCTCATTTAAAAGTATTAAGATTTCATACCTCATATTGTCATCATAAGTTAAGTGTGCAAACAGATTAAAACTGTCTGAAATTAACCTTCACTTTAATAAGTCATAACTTTCTAAATATTTAAAGAAATTAAGTGAAAGTTCTTGGAGTTTAGTTTTATTTGTTAGATTATGAATCCAATTGGTTTCACTTAAAAACAATATTCTTTGGTCACCCAGTGTGTCAAAATAAATTGGTTATGCAATAAGATGGGTATTCTGAATAGTTAGACAAAATACAATTATTTGAAGGATTAAACAAACTTCTAAAATTATGATTCTTATGTCAAAACACGTGTAAGTCAATATACTAACTTTTGCAAGAATTTCATAATAAAAAGATAAAAGAAGGATATATAAAAATCACCTCAAAGATAACTTAAATTCTGGATAGAAATGAAAATTTTGAAGTTTCAACTTAAAAATAAAAAAATTAATATACACCCAACTAATTTATATAAATTGTAAAGTTAGACAAAAATAACAAGCAAGTAAAATGTAACTATCACTAACAATAAATATAATAACTAAATTTGGGATAATAACAAAGTAAAACTTACCAAGATTCCATCTTTCAAAATTTATTTAGTTAAAATAAACATAAAAGACAGAATAAAGAATATAATAATAATCAACATTTTTTTATCTAAATCACATATTCAAATATATCCCACATAAGATAACCCAACTAAAAATAAAAATATCAAAGACATTTTATAAAACTGCAGATGATAAGCGTTACCGGAGACATTAAGATTTAGGTGTAAAACTTACTAGCGTATTTAAAATCCCGTATGGTTGAAGTAGTGTATCATTTGGAAATTGCTATTCGTGGACTATTCGACCAATCACCGCATATCACGTGAGTATTTACAGCCCCATTTTTACCATTTTTGTATATATTGGGGGAAATCATGATATTATTCTATGTGTCGGTTGTAATATCTATTGAACCGAAAAATTTATTTTCGCACTTTTGTATTTATGCTTATGTTAAGTGACTCTGAGTTTCTCTCATTATGTAAGTCCCGACAAACGGCACTGCATATTAACTCATGTATTGAGTCGTTAGTAATTATGGATAGCGCTATTAGATTGACACTCCACTTACCTTGAGTGAGTACATAATTATTGTTAACAAACTGGTTTTATTTACACCTTGGGCATTCAGTCATTAGGCTTAGGTAGTGGACTCTTTGTGTTAACTTTTTGCATACGCCTATACCTTGTGCAAACAAAACAACCGAATTATTTATTCATTGTTCGGTTATAAACGTCTTTGCGTTAAAACCTATTTTTATTGCATATGAAAACGTGTGATCTCACCAACTATTTCAATAGTTGACACGCTCTTTGACATGCTTTTTAGGAAATCAACAGTAAGTGATTTGTACTCGCTTGGCATCTTGTGTAGCATAATTACTTTTGTACTGTTACTTATGTTATTTCTAAAACTTTCAAACCTTTAATATTTCATATTGTAAACGTTCGTACCACCTTTAAATTTCTATGGTTGGTGTGATCTTGGACCATATGCTATGAAAATGTAAAATGTTACCTCTCGTGATTCCAGTTTAGCGGGGTGTGACACTACGTACTCACTAACGTCCACGCTCCAGCTGAGGGTCCCGCTTTATCACAACTATGATTTAAGTCCAGACAACTCACTAAGATATGTCTAAATCTTTTAAACCACGACTCTGATACCAACTTGCAAGGACCAAAAACAAAATTTAACTTTAAAATATAATACTTCTTTGATAACATACCAAAAGACTATACAATCACATGTTTGATTTTACAAGATCATTTAACCACCACTTGAGAAAGTTATACAAAAGATTGTCATCTTTCAAAAGTTACAACGGATGTGGGAACCATCATTTTTTTACTAGAGCTTTTCTTCGATCTATACGTCAACACATTTGCCATTCAGGCTTGATTATTATTACACTATTTATATATTTCCACTTCGGCTTCTGAAATTCCACTCAAGTTTCTCCATAGCCACTCAGACATCTTTATTACAAGTCAGGTTATATCTCAATTTCCACCTTCGGATTATCAATTTCCACCTACAATGATTAATTGTTTTTTTAGAATTCAACATCTCAACTTCTACTCTAATAGTATGCTACACGGCCCGTGTAGCTCTCCACGACCTACATAGGCCATGTACATCCACGGTGTACTCTAATCCTACACGGCCAGTGTTGACACTACACGGCCCATGTAGTTCAACTTTACACGGTCTATACAAGCCCTACATGGCGTGTCTGGAGGAAGGGCTATACACGGCCCGTGTTACTCTACACGAGGATTTTCACAAAATGTTATTTGACCAGAATAGTCTTATTTCCATCCAAAACTCATTTTAAACTAAAAATTTAACATTCAAAGTGTATCCCACACTTGTAAATACACACCAGCATCTAACTATTAAAGAAAACAACCAAAATACAAACAATTGATCATCCATTGATCAATAAAACTCTATTTCAAGTCTTAGCCCATTTTCTTCAAAACTTCAAAATAATAACTTCTCGTGCTTTCTTACTCTAGTTAAATAAAATTAGTAGCTAAAACTTCAACAACTCATCATCAACATGATTGTTGATTATCAAAACAACTAATATCCTCTTAGAATGATTTACTATTAGCAATTGATATCAAATGGGTCAAATAAGCATACTTTTTCTTGATTTTCAAAGCCTTTGTCTCAAGTATTCAAATTTGAGGCTTGAATCACCAAATACTAGGGTTCTCTTGGTGTTTCTCGATTGCTCCAGACAACACAACCAATACACACATAATTTTGACTAACATTTGACTTGGTGACAATATATTCGTCTAAGTTTGATTAGTTGGTGGAAATCACCCTTCTACTTCTTTTAATTAAACAATAGACACAATTAACTTTCTCTAGTTACAATTTTATTCTCTAAACTCTTAGGCTCTCTGTTTTAAATAGTAAGGTAGTCAATTCGTGCTCTTCTTTTATTTATATATATATATAACTCAAGAAACTTATTATTTAGAACATAAAGATAAGAGACTAAAAATATTAAAAATATAACTCACAGATTTTTGGGGTGTTACAATCCATTATTGAGCGGTAATGCTTGCCAAAAGACTGAGAAGAGCTAATATAGGGAGACGAAGGTTAAAGGAAAAATTGCTTTTGATCTAGAGAGAGTTATGTGCTTTAACTGATTGAAAATGGGACACATAGCTGCTGAGGGCAAAACCAAGAAGGTAGACTCGGCTTCATTACGTGATAAGAATGCTTATAGAGCTGACAAGTATAAAAGAATATGCCTACAACTAATGAAAGCGAAGCCAAAAGACAATTCTAAAGGTAAAGTCCTTCATGCTAAATATTGGGATACTGAGTCATCTACTTTAGAAGATGATGAAGTTCAAGATAAGTGTCTCATGGTTCACGAAGAAGAAGAGTTTGAAGAAAAACATGTTGATTTTGGTTTGTGTGAAGCACCTTTGAAAAGGACATGGTGGAAGCTGAGAACAACAACAAGTCTAGCAGCTGGTATCCTTCTTCCATGTATAAGGTTGAAAACTTTAACTCTTAAACTAATGATGAAAAAACTCTTAGGTTTCGTTTTTTTTAAGAGGTTTTGTATCTAAATCTGAATATCACATCTGAACATTAAGAGGTGGCTCAAATATCAGAATGTACATACATATTTGGTTGTTTGTTTTTAAAAACATCTGAATGACGTGTTTTGTGAACCAATAAGCAATCATACTTGGTTTTGGTCAACGTCAACATGATATATGAAAGTTGATTTCTATTTTGAAGTTGTTGTTATCTCCTAGGTATCAATTAAGTGATTCAAATTTCAAAATATATATGATTCATATTAACTAGATATCTGATTTCGTTTTGTATCCCTATCCTTTTGCAAATACACCAATAATGAACCAATGAAGTAGAAATCAGACACTCGACCATGGAACACAGAAAATCGGTGATGGCGATGGCGATTGGGAGGACGTCCCACAACGGTGACTGGGAGGAGGACGTCCGACAACAGTGACTGGGAGGAAGACGTCCGACAATGATGACCGGGAAGAGGACGTTTGACGACGGTGACTGGGGGGAGGCTGGAGACGGAGGTTGCGACAACGTTGTGGGCAACAACGGAGAAGGTGACGGCGATGTAGGTAACAAGAAGAATTCTTAGACACTCGCTGGTTGAAGCAACCAGTGACGGAGATGGCGATTGGTAGGACTCAGTAACAAAGATTACGATTGGAAGGACGTTGGTCACAGAGATGGTGACTGGGATAAGGCCGGCGACGAACGTGATGTCTTGGTGACGGAAAATAGATCAAACACTCAATGGAGGAGATGAGGCGATCGGTGACGGAGATGGTGATTAAGAGGAGGTGGGCTACGAAACCTGCAACGTGATGTCGGTGAGACGGTGACAAAGGATGATGCTGTGATATGGCTAAAGATAAAATCTGGAAGTCAATGGATATTTTCTTATAGTAGAAGTCAATGGGATATGAACAGACAAGTTTTGGTTTTTAGACTAGAGGTATTAAGAGGTAATTGTAGGTCTGATTTGTTTAGTGGTTTTAAGAGGAATGAAGCTCTTATTAGAAAAATAAACAAACACTTCTAACATCTTAGAAACTCATAATGAATCAAATTAAGAGGTATTAAGAGATTTTTCTAAAAAACAAATGACCCGTTACTTTCAATTAATTGTTAAATGATTTTAACACTAGCCTTAAAGTTGAAGCTGACCTAAAATCTGGAATAGAAAAAATGAAGTAATCAACTAAAGGAAAATTTAACTCTTTTAGAAGTTGGTAAGAAAGCCAAATGTGATCTAGAGTATCAAGTATACTTAAATAAAAGATTAATTAAATCAGCTGAGGAAGCTAGATCTAAAGCTGAATATTATAAAAAGATCACAGAGTCGTGGTGTAAGTTATCACAACAAGCTAAAAAATGCATTCACCAGCAAATCCCTAAACTTGTAATGATTATGCTTTGTGGTGACTATCTTTCAAAAGCTAATGTAACTGATGATCAGATAGTAAGCACATTGTTTCAGGATGATCTACTTGATGATGAAGATCTTAAAACATCTTCTAAGAAGAAACATGGTCAAGAATTAAACCTTAACACATTTGTCAGACCCCAACAAGTCCTCCCATAATCAACTCGGACCATTGTATGGAGGGTTCTAGTTAGAAAAAAGAATAGTCAGTTTGTCTTTCATAGGTTTAACCCAAAACCTATTTAAACTAAACCTGTCTTTGAGATATTACAACCAAATCCATTTAAAAGACAAAGTTCTCTGTCTAGTTCAGAAAGAAAACAAGAAGGTGTGTATAAGTCAAACTCCATATATTAAAGATAACAAAGCTAGGTTTAACAAACGTAAGTCCATAGTCATTGAAAATCAAGTGAGTAAACTAGCTAAGCAAGTTTAGAAGTTATCCACCTCCTATGAGGCGATAAAACAAAATTAAAATTTAATATGTAGAAACTAAAATATCCTATCCCAAATGTGTTAAATAGAAGAAAATGTTATAAATGTGGTGATAGAGGTCATGAGGCCAAGGATTGTAATTGTAATACCAAAACGCTTGAGAAAAATTAGGCTTCTCAAGCTTAGCTGACTCTAGAGTCTTCTCAAGCGGACTAGTTAGCTTTAAATGGAAGAAGAGCTGAGTGCTCATCTTTTGAACCTACAAAATAGTAGGTACCTAAAAGAAACTAATGTTTATAGTTTACATGTGCATGATTCATGTAAATGGTACTTCGAAGGTGGATGCTCAAAGCACATGACTAGGTAAAAAGGATTTCGAAGTGAATTCTAGGAAGAGGAAGGTCCTAAAGTAACCTTTGGTAAAAACCCTCATGGTAGAACCAAAGGTTATGGTAAAATGCATGCTAGAATAGTTACCTTCCATAAATTTGCATATGTTAAATGTCACAAACACAATCTGATAAGTATCAGTCAATTGTGTGATGACGATCATGTAGTGGCCTTCAAAAAACCAGGAGGTACAATCTATAATTCTAAGGGTAAGCTTATTTTGATTGCAAAGAAAGATAAAGATGTGTATCTTTTAGATCTTAATTCTGCTGATCCCATTATTGAAACTTGCCTCTATTCCTAATCAATTCCCAAGCTGAGTTGGCTGTGGCATAAAAGATTGTCACATCTAAACTTCAAATATATAAATATTTTATCTAAACAAGAGTTGGTATCTTGTTTGCCAAAAGTCACATTTTCTAAAGATAAAATTTATTTAACAGAAAAACAACACAAAAGGTCCTTTAAATCTAAAAAATTTCTTTAACAAGCCCATTACATATGTTGCATATGAACTTATTTGGACCCATTAGTAGTCCAAGCCTAGGTGGCAAAAAGTATGCATTGGTAATAGTTGGTGAGTTCATTAGGTATACTTGGGTGATATTCCTTTTAAAGCCAAAAATGAGACTACCTTGGAGATAATATGTTTTATCAAAAAGGAAGTCTGTCAAAAAGGTATGTTTTATTTGTACTTGCGTTTGTTGTTGTTGTTGTTGCTGCTGCTTTTGTTGAGTTGTTTCTTTTGAAGTTTCAGCCCCAATACCTATTGCTGCTGCAAGTCGTTCAGTCAAAGGAGTAAAGGTCAAAACACGCGCACGCTTCTCCCCGTCTTGACGATCATGATCGGGATCATCATCATCATGCCTGCGCTTTGACCCTGCAGCTTGGGCTTTACATGTTGATTCAAGAATGGTAAGTCGGTTTTCCACTGAATCTATCTTTTGGTAAAAACCATTTCCGAGATCCTCCATGGAGTTCTGAATATTTTCTTTGAATTCCTCCAGGTTACTTCCTTTATAAGTTTGTTCTTTTTGAAGTGTTTGAAGTACATCAAGGTTTTGCTCGCTGTAAGGTGCTTTTTCCAGAAGTTTCACATACAACAGGGATTTCAGAGTATCCACCGATAAGCCTGTGCCATCATCAACCTTTGGTTTCAAAGAAGCAAGTGTTTGCTTGATGTCATCAAGTTTTTCGTTTATTGGGTTGAGGGCATTCTATAATTGTTCATGTGTAACAAACCGGGACTCACTTAGAGTACCCGTTGTATATTCTGCCATAGAGGCAGAACTACTCACTATCGGAGCTGATGTTGTATTGAATCCGGTGTGATTTCCACCCGATCCTCGTATGACTCCTTCAGTTGTGCCACCTACAGGTGTTTTGGACAGCTGTCGCGTGAACAACGTCATGATGTGAGTGAGTGTTTTTTATGTTTAGAAAGAAAAGCAGAAATATGCTGGATATCAATGTGCTCGGAAGCAACGATTGAGGTCGGGAGAGGCAGACCTCTAGTTTTAATACCAGCCATCTCCGAATGAGAGGCCGATAGATTATGTGTAAAAGCTCCGTGAGGTGAAACGGGCATCTGTTGAGAGATATCCGAGTAGCTGGCGGGGTGAATGTGAACTGTTGGGATGACAGTGTCTGTTTCAATACCAGAGATAACTATGTCAACTCCAGTAAAAGATGTGGCTTTCCGGCTTGTTAAGGTTGGGGTTCCCTCAGCTCTCTCTTTTTCTTGCCTCTCCACACTCTCACTCTCGTCATCTTTTACCATCTCAATTTCTTCCTCTTCGTATCCCTCATACATTTCCATATCAGCTTTAAAGTTTGGGGATTCAATCTCAAAATCTAGAGGACCCAGTTTATAGCCATATATAAAATCAGTTTCGTCATTGAAGGCATCCGGAAGATCTGGGAATAACTCAGTAAAGCTTATGTCCTCCTCCTCAGCTACCATTGGGGTTTTGGCTTCTAGTTGTTCAGTGTAATCAGTGACCAGTGGTACTACTCCGGGTATGGCGGTGGTCATGGCAATAGTATCTGTTTCAAAGTCAGGTGCCACTGACCCAGAATGGATATAAGGTACAGGAGATTCAGGTTGTTGCTCAGGCTCGCGTAGAACATAGGAGAAACTGTCGATCATAGCTTGGATTTGCCGAGGGTCATACTCCGCCCCTCCCTCACTATGTGTTTCTTCCTCATCCCCTTCACCGCCCCTCTCAGCGCTTTTCTCGCTCAACACTTCCCTCTCAGCATCTCGCATAGATGGCTGAGGCCTGTCATCTAAATCTTCGCTGGGTGCTACTGTCCCCGGGGTAGGTAAGACCGGATCTGGTCGAACCATGGGGACTAGTCCTACGCTCTCCCTATAATTCCTCACAATCTCATTTTGATCACATAAGTCAAGCAGGGAGATTGGAAATGGTTGCGGTTGAATTAGATGCTCAGCAGTTAAGGATTTGACATAAAGAAACTGCTTCGGCCTGATTGAACCGTGGTTTGGCCGCCTTGGGATTTCGTTGTTTCAGTCCATTGCAAACTGTATCAGCATAGGCAAGAACCTTTGGTAGGGCAGAAATCTGCCTTTTGTGCGTTTGAGGTCTGAAATCTTTCCCTCCACCGACTGGACAAGATCAAAGAAAAGGAGACTGGCATAATCCACAAGTGATTAGCCGCAGCATATAAGAGCTTGATCTGATTGGAGTTGGGGTATTCATATCCAGTGTGCTTGGGGGTGAGACACAGCTGCAAAATTGTAAGAAATGTATAGTATAGTGGGTGAAGGTTAGCTCGTTTAAAATGTGATCTCATTTGTAGATCACCAACATAACCCATAGCACGAATACCCTCCAGGGCAGTGGTTTCATCAGGAATATCCTGGAAGTTAGTGAGTTGAGGTCTACTCCTTGCAGTTGACAGCCTGAAGATTTCCCGCAAACACCTTGCTGTTATACTTAGGGTAAAGTGGTCAACGTCACCACAGATGGACACACGGCCAGTGTCAGGGTTGGTGTGGGTATGGGCCATATGCCAGAACTGTTGCACGTATAGCTCAGGGACATGAGTCCCCGAAGTAGAAGGATCGTAGGTGAGGGCATGATTAAGGGGGTGGACACGAAGAATTTCAGAGATTATTGGAAAGTTGAGATTTCGGAAGTTGTTGAAATTGACAAAGTGGTTGTTATCATGGGTTACAACCGATAGAAATTTATCAGTGGTTAAGAGTTGGTCGTCAGGGATGTGGCTTAGGCTTGCAGTCGAAGAACGGAATGAGACTGTGTCATCTTCTCGATGAGCCATTATCCTATTAGAACAGTAACATGGTTAGATATTTCCAACATAGTATACCAAACACTTGTCAAATTGTATTCATTCACTTTAAAAGTCAACCATCATTTTGAAAGATTTTGACCCATATGTTGACTTATGTTGACCCATAGTCAAAATTTGAAAGAGTCAAAAATTTGATAGAAAAAAAAATGATAACTCCGAAAACTCTATAGACAAAGTGGTATCTATTGTGAACAAAAATATGTTTTGACTCATGTTTTACAATAAATTCATGCATCTAAACAACTTTGTAACACTCAAAAATTTCCGAATCACTTCATAACATGAAGATTTTGTCCAAAAATGAAATCAAGCCCCAATCTTCATCCAACCGAAGAACACCAAGAACAATTTTTATATTTTTCATGATTTTATGATTCGAAAACATGCTTTAAGTGTTTCTAAGGGGCATCGCAACAGTCATATATCTTAACAACATCATTTTGATGTTGAACAATTCACTTAAAACTCTCGTAAGTGACTTCCAAGTTGAACAGTGAAACAACCATTTTTGGTTTTAATTTTGATTTAAACATGGTTTGGTCACACATACAATGTATACCTGATGTGTATGAATAAGTTTAACACAAAAATGGAAAATTTGGACAGCTATCGGATGATGAAAAATGAGTAATCAGAACGTTTTGACATTCAAAATCTTTGAAAGCGTAAAGAACAAGTTATGTTCGAAAAAGGCAATTTATAGAACCGAGGTGTTACCGTTCGAAATGTGAAGGAGTTCGAAGTGGAACGCGCTCGAAGTGAACATATTCGCATTGGAAAAGGGCGCTCGAAGTCTGCATAGAATACTGTTCTGAATGCGAAGCATGAAGACTTCGAATTCGAAGTGTGAAGACTTCGAATTCGAAGTGTGAATACTTCGGGTTAGAAGTGATTACTGTTGTTGGGCGCTCGAAGTGAACTGTCAAGTCACTGTTTCGAGTTTTAAGTGAACAGACGTCGAATGCGAAGTCAAGAAGGCGCTCGAAGCCTTCTTGCATTTGTGTATTTTGAGTTCGAAATGAACTGACTTCGAATGCGAAGCCAAGAAAGGCACTCGAAACCTTCTGGGATTTGTGGATTTCGAATTCGAAGTCCAAATGGAAATTCAAATTGTGTTCGAAGTCTTCATTATCAGTAAGACTTCGAATTCGAAGTCAAAGCTTGAGTACAAGTTCGAATTCAAAGTTTGAATTCGAAGCTCAGCTTACGAATTCGAAGAAGATTTCTGTTCATTTTGAATTCGAAGCCTAATGCAAAATCAAGACTTCACCCATTTCGAATTCGAAGTGTATGTTTCGAATTCGAAGGGTATTCCAAAAAAAACATTTAAGTAAATATTTTTGGTTTTTCTTTTATCAAATTAAACACAAATATTTTTGAAATTTTCATCATTTTGTAAATGTTTTTGTGATTTTTCCAGTTTTTGTAGAACTTCTCCCCTTACAAGCATGCATAACTTGTACGTATGATTGACACTCCCCTTCAAATTTTTCTTTCAATCTTTGCAAGATGAACAAACATTGTGACATATCCACTCAAAACTAAAAGATAAATGATCATTATAGAATAGAAAGTGAAATACAGAATTTCAGACCTTATAATTCAACATGCCTAACTTGGACACTAACTCATTAAAACGAGTATCGTCTAATAGTTTAGTGAACAGATCAGCCAGTTGATCTTCAGTCTTAACATACTGTAATTCAATCAGACCTTTTTCCACATTGTCTTTTATAAAATGATACAGTATGTCAATGTGCTTGGTCTTTGAGTGGTGAACTGGATTGCATGAGATGGCAATGGCAGATTGTGAATCATACAATAATGGGATTTTCTCATATGGTAAACCAAAATCAGATAGTTGAGTCCGGACCCACTCTGAGAACAGCACATTGCAGCAGCAATATATTCAGCCTCAGCAGTTGAAGTGGATACACAGTTTTGTTTCCTGGAAGCCCAACATACTAACCTATCTTCCAAAAAGTGTGCACTGCCAGAAGTACTCTTTCTGTCTAGCATGCATCCAGCATAGTCTGCATCTGAATAGGCATATAACTTTAAATTTGAATCTCTTGGATACCATAGACCTAAATCAGAAGTACCCTTGAGATGTCTGAAGATTCGTTTCACTACCAACAGATGTAATTCCTTTGGATTAGCCTGGAATCTAGCACATACATATGTTGAGAACGTGATATCTCTCCTACCGGCCGTCAGATACAGTAATGAGCCTATGATACCCCTATATGTTTTTAAATCAGCTGCTTTTCCATAAAGATCAGCTGACAGTTTTGTTTTGGAAGCCATAGGAGTAAATAGTGATGAATAACTAAGCATGTCATCCTTTTTCAATAAATCTCTGACATATTTTGATTGACTTATAAAATTGCCATGGCTCAGTTGTTTGACCTATAATCCGAGAAAGAAATTCATCTCTGATACTCATTTGAAAACGATTTTGCATTGTTAGTGCACACTCATCACTGTACTTAGGATTTGTAGAACCAAAAATGATGTCATCTACATAAATCTGTACTAGAATCAGATCCTTTCCTTTGGCTTTGGTAAAGAGAGTGGTGTCGGTTTTTCCTTTACTGTATCCCTCACTCAGTAGATATTC
>JAUEJL010057484.1:0-19229 GCA_032274825.1 Drosophyllum lusitanicum | reverse complement strand
TCACATCCATACAAATCAAACATTTTCAACTTAAACTCAAACAACCCAGAATAGTTCTCAAACACAATAAAACTGTCCTTTTTAACTCCAAACCTACGGAACAATTTGACAAGACTTTTACCGACAAAACCACATGGCAAGTCATCATGAACTAACAACTCAGCATCAAACCTATCGTTAGCGGTCCAAATGACAACTTTTTTTTCAAATTCTGAATGAATTGATGGAACCAAACCGTCTGAATGAACTGGTACATATAAAATAAGTAAATAACGTAAAATCTAGGGTTAGATACTAAATCAAGTATTTGGTAAATGGATGCAATAAACATGAGCAATAAAAAAACACGCCCATATATATATATATTATGTACTATTTAAGTAGATCTATAAACGTATAAATATATATATATATATATAACTTACAACAAAACCAGCTGTTGGGTCTTAAACAATAACACCATATCTGATGCGATCACCTCGGCGAATTTTTGGATAAAGATTGGAGTTGCAAACACCAGAATTGTCATAGAAGTAAAGAAATATATGACCGTTTGGAATTATCGTGAAATGCAAAAAATACCCAGGCTTGACATTCCGACTCTGAATCAACTCTGTTAACTTCTCCCCACCAATTTTAGGGACATCTTTATGGACGTCAGGCACTATGTCAAGAAGGTACCTTTCTGTATCGACCTGAACGACTATCCAAGTTGGGATATTTGGTGCAAAATCATGTTTGACAATTGACGGAAGATCCTACAGTAGAGCGAATTTAAATACATTAATACAAGTGTTAGAATCTATATAATATGAAAATAGTGTTTGAAAGGAAGTTACCGGATATAGAACAAGTATTTCCTTGATTCTGATAATAAAGTCCATGTTACTGTAACAAAAGGAAGTATTATTTAGCACAAGTATCTAATAAACCCAATAGCATGTTGCAAGCTTAAAACAGTTTAAGACGTAAAAAATTACAAATTAACAAAAGATAACCCAAATGTAAATGAACAGATGCCAAGATAGTTGTTATGGCAAAATAGTTTAAGACCTAAAAAAACAACACAAATTAACCAGATTAATCGTTATGGAAAGATAGTTGTTCATTTGTTTTCAAACACAGAACAGATGTGACCTTTTTTTCATATATATAATATTTACAGAAGCAACTAATGGTATAAAACCCTTCAATGAAAGTTAATAAAATTTCTGCAAATAAAGTATGATCATGTATATACGACATATTAGTTATGAAAACAGTAACACATAAAAATTGCAAAATGGGACATTGTCTTGACATCCCATAATTACTCCTATTCAAAAAAAATTGTTAATATGAAAACAAAGATATACAAAACACAATTTAATAAATTTTAATTGTATGGAAACAGATTAAGACATAAAGAATTGCAGATAAATAAAAGACTCCCAAAAATTGTAACGAATAGTTAAGAAAGTTTTTTAGTTCTTTACAATCAAATGAGCAGTACTTGATGATAGCATTAAGTTAACACCAACAATAAAATGAACAGTACATGATCATAGCAAAAGATTGTGTTTTCCTATTTCACAACTTCATATACTATTAAACAATATACGTACCAAAAACAAGAATCATTAATATTACGTAATGTAAATTTGGAGGATGAAGAAAAACATTAAACCCTAAATCACTATTACAATCTTTAGCTCAAGTAAGAATTTTAAAAAATATGATTAACATTTAGATCATAAACAATAGATAACCACATATTAAAAAAGTAGTACATGCGGTGTTTTGAAACTTAAGATGAAAGTGGTGGTTCGATCATGTATATATCACATATTACTTATGAAGACAGTACATGATAATAGCAACAGGCTCATGTTTTCCTATACCACAAGTTCATGTCATCTACGTAATGTGAAATTATATAATTTGAAATTATACAGGGACATTTTCAATCTCAAATTTTTTAAGGTATACATGATCTAGGAAACCCAAAAGCATGTTGCAAGCTTAAAACAGTTTAAGACCTAAAGAATTATAGATAAACAAAAGATAACACCAAATTGAAATGAACAGATGGCAAGATATTTGTTATGGCAAGATAGTTAAAGACCAAAGAAACACAACACAAATTCACTAGATTAATCATTATAGCAAGATAGTTGTTCATATGTTTCAAACAAAGAACAGATATTTGTTAATGTTTTCCTATTTCACAACTTCATATACTATTAAACAATATACGTACCAAAAAACAGGAATCGTTAATATTACCTAATGTAAATTTGTAGGATGAAGAAAAACATTAAACCCTAAATCAGTATTACAATCTGTAGCACAAGTATCAGCGTTTGAAGATAATTAATATTTGATTCTCAAAACAATGTTTAAACCCTAAATCATGTAAAACATTAATATTTCAAAACTAACAACCAATCACTAAATCATGTAAAACATTAAAACTTCAAACCCTAAATCATGTAAAACATTAAACCCTAAATCATTATTACAATCTTTAAACCGTAAATCATTAATATTTCAAAACAAACAGCAAAATAAAATCAGTAGATCTACATAATTATTTGAATGAAAATTACCCAAATTTGTTTCGAGTTGATGTATCAGCGGTTGAAGATATATGAATCTTACGAAGAAAAGGACCTATAAAACCGACTGGAAACTGAACTAAGTCAAGAAAATAATCATATAATGAAGTAGAAGATGATAAAAGACAATGATTGAAGAACCTTACATGAGATTTCCTTGATTGATGGCAGAAAACACCGAAGGCGGCCGATGTAAGAGTGGTGCTTTTTTTACGCAGATCGAAGATGAAGAACATGTAAAAACGATTGGATACCAAGTTTAATAAAGAAACAACACAAAGATAACGAAGAACAGGATGATAAATTACAATGCTTGAAGAAGATTACCTACGAAAACCTTCAGAATCTGCAGTCAAGAACGAAGGAATCGAACGAAATCGCCGAGAGGAAATTAGGGTTTATGTGCAATATGTTCGCTGAAGAGAAAACGAAAAGACTAAGGGTAGGTATCGCGGAAAGAAGCCGGGTCATTAGAACCCGCTTGTTTCTTCCAAACGGGTAAAAATACCCACTTCCAAAACGTAGTTTGATATTTCTAAAAGAGGTAGTCAAAATTGCTAATCTGGTCAAAATTGAAAAAATGAAGGATTTCTATTGGTGAATTGAAATTTATTTAAGGAAGCTTTCCCACAATTGGTTTTCTTTTAATATATATATAGATAAGAGTATGAGTAGGAAAATTTAATAATAAGATATAAAACCTTTCAAAAATTATTAATGATTTTATTATATTATGAATATAAATAAATTACAAGAGTCACGTAATAACAAGGTAAAAGGAATAATAAATAATAAAAGGAATAATATAAAACCTGTAAATCCATTTATGATACACCAACTTGTTTAATTCTTATAAACGAGGTTCGAGGTACGCATGTCATGTTTGTTTCTCATTTATACAAATTGGTATTCTGAATCTTGACAAGAATAAATAAACAAGTAGGGAGTATTGTACTTTGTTATTTATGTACACTTTATTTTTACTAATTAAAATAAAATGTTAAGGTTTATCCACTTGTCTATAATTAAGATATACGCATGACTAAAATATAATATAATTATTATAAAATTTAAATGTTGTGTTAAATTACGCATGGTAAGCTGAGTAGCGGCAACCGAACATAGAAATATGCGAAAGCCACAGCCCACCGTTTTCCCATCCTCTGTTTCCAGATACAACAGCCCAGCCTTCCTATCTCATGATCTAAAATTAAAGATTTCGATATCGGTTTAGTTTCTTTCTGATTTGGATAAATCTTTGATGAAACCACCAAATCGGACACGATAATAAATTGAAGATTCCGATTTGATGAAACCCACCGATATCAATCCTCTGTTTCCAAGATATCACACCCCCTCTCTCTCATGAACCAAAATTAAAGATTTCGATTTCGGTTTTTGTTTTTCTCTCTGATTTTGATAAATCTATTGATGAAACCCACCAATACTTGTTTGATTCCATTGGACGCAGAATCATTACCCACATTGATGATTTCCTTCTATCTGATTCGTGATTTGCAGAACTAAGATCAACGAATTCGGTGAGTTTTCTTTTTCTTTATCGTCTATTTTTCATGTTTTTACAATTGGATTTTTTTTCCCGTCGATCATACATACGTGCATGTACTATGATCGCACGTATTATAGTTGACGATTTGAGGATGTGAACTGAGCTGGATTTGAGATGATTCTATTTACCCTACGAATCTTAAGAAATTTATATTTTGTTATAACGAATTATAGCTTGTTGATTCTGTGAATTTGACCTAAGTTATCCCTAACACGCCGATGTACTCCTTTCGTTCTCCATTGGCAAATGCAGCTAATTTCTTTCTTGAGTCATCCCTAATTTGGTCAATGTGAAGTTTTTTTTTTCTTTTTTAAAAGACAAACGGACGATTTAGAGTTCAGTGTGAGAATATTAGATAAATCAGTGCTCACATTTAGGGATTTGTAGCTAATTATTAGGTGTTTCTCCAAAATTGATTATTTTGACCCTAAACAATTAGTAAACCAGAGTCATAGTTTGTCAAATATCAGATTATTGCTGTTCTATGGAAACTCAAATTCAAACGCCCTCCAAATTAGATGCAACAATTTCAAGTTGATCATGACATTATATCTACTTCTAAGTTCACATTATTGTACAATCTATCCTTAAGAAAGCTTTAGTTACGTAAGTTCCTGTTTTGGGAATTCACTCTTTTCATTTTCTTATCCATATAACAGACGGACAGAGGCTTTATGATATTTCTGTTCTCTAAATGTTTCTCTCTGTTATGTATGTTGATAGTGAAGATGGAGGTACTAATTCCTAACCAAAATCGTGTGGGTAAATGCTCTACTGATGAGATAAAAACGAGGCAAAAAGTCTCAACCTGCATTATTGGCGTTGGAAAAAAGAGAAAGGTTCAAGAGCCCATTGATTCTTCTAAAAAACGGGACTATGAGGGGTCTTCAATGAAAAGGTCAAGAACTCCTATGAAGACAAACACCCTCTGTAGAGAAATTAAAGTTTTACATGGTGGTGTTGGCTCGTCAACTTCAAAAGAAAGAAATTTGATCAAGAAAGCTAGGTCTCGAAGAATGGCGTATGTGAGACTGAGACCACAACTTTCCTTAAGGAAGAAAATGTCTTTGAGTTATGAGAATGACCTCATCAACTCTGATGAGGATTATAGCGAGGAAGATGATGATGACGACGACTTCTCTCCATATTCATTACAAAGATCCAATGCTTCAAAATACATGGGAAGTCTATACAGGCCACATGATGGTCATTCATTGAGAAGGCATCAGTCTGTTTCTTGCAGAAACATAATCCTTGAAGAAGGTTTCTGTTGTGGGGATTTGGAAGATGAAGATGTATTCTCAAGGTCAATGGATGTGTTGACTGATGTTGAGAGAAATGGAAGTCTAGAGAACAAGAGAGGGAGATCTGTAGAAGAAGGAAACCAAGTAAAGGAGCCCTTTAAGTGTCACCAATGTAAGAGAAAGGATAGAAAAACTGTTGTTCCTTGCACCAAGTGTAATGAAAAAGTTTACTGTATCCAGTGCATTAGTCATTGGTAAATCTCAAACCCCTCTTTTCAGAGTGTTCTGTATTTCTTCCAGTTTTCTTGGTTATACAATTACATTGCATGATCTTGTTTTCCTCAATAACCAAATCTGTTTCTTGAATATTCAGGTACCCTCAACTATCAGAAGAAGAAATTGCAGAGCTATGCCCATTTTGTCGTGGAAACTGCAATTGCAACTTGTGCTTACAGTCCAACATCAAGGTTTGTGATGTGTGTTCTAAAGACAGTAAAATGCAGAAGAAATTAATTTGCTTACATTCAAATATTAACAATGCTTTTGAAAAACAGATGCCAAACATAGACTTTGATGATGATGTCAAGTTGCAGCATCTTCACTATCTAATCAAGTCACTCCTTCCATTTTTAAAACAAATTCGTGAAGAACAAATGAAAGAGATAACCATGGAAGCAATTTCTCAAGGTAATCACTTGAGAGAAGATCTTATTTCCCATTTCATTTAAAAATAACCTTAAAACTTAGTGAGTAGTGACATACTGACAATGTTCTTTTACTGTGTAGGAGTATCCCTGTCTTCGGTAAAAATAGAGAAGGCAGACTGTTCCATTGATGAACGCATTTATTGGTAATAATCATTTATGTAACTTTGTATAATATATCCGCATAACTTACATCCTTCTTAATACCTTATTCTGTGCAAATATTACATTTGGACCAGCAACCACTGCTCAACATCAATTGTTGATCTCCATCGAAGTTGTTCAAAATGCTCATATGAGCTCTGTCTTACTTGCTGCCGGGAAATATGGAACAATGAGCCTCTTCCTCAAAGAAAAGTAGATTTTGGCTACTTTTATAGAGGTTCTGACTATATGCATGGTGGAGATCCACTACCCAATACCTTTTGTGATAATATATCAATTAGCCAATCTGCTTCCTCAACAAAATGGCTAGCTGAAAATGATGGGAGATTACTTTGCCCTCCAAAAGAACTCGGTGGATGTGGTAATTCTCCATTGGAGCTCAAGTGCATCTTACAAGATGGCTGGATCTCTACTTTAGAAACAAGAGCAGAGCAAACATTAAATAACTGCAGAATTAGTCAACCAAATCTTGAAGAGTCAATTTCTTTGGAAACTGGTGGTGATTTAAACGTTAAAGCATCTAATGATAGTTACCTATATTGTCCTTCATCCAAAGATTTGTCTAGGAGGGAGGAGCTTATTCGTTTCCGCCATCATTGGGCTAAAGGCGAACCAGTAATTGTGAGGGATGTCTTAGATCAGACAACTGGTTTAAGCTGGGAGCCTATGGTTATGTGGCGTGCGTTATGTGAGCATGTGGATCCTAATGTCAGTGCAAAGATGTCAGAAGTTAAGACTATTGATTGTTTGGCTGGTTGTGAGGTGTGATTATATACGTGCAAGTTGTCATTTGATGGTTGCTTCTTGTCATTTGCATAACAATTTGTCAGTGCAAAGATGTCAGAAGTTAAGACTATTTGTCATTTGCATAACAATTTGACTTTGCTTTGTACTAATATGCAGGTTGAAATTAGTACTCGGAAATTTTTCAGAGGTTATACAGAAGGAAGACAATATTTGAATTCCTGGCCAGAGATGCTGAAGCTAAAGGACTGGCCCCCGTCTGATAAGTTTGAGGATCTTCTGCCACGTCATTGTGATGAGTTCATTAGTGCATTGCCTTTTCGTGAATACACTGATCCAAGAACAGGCTTTCTCAATCTTGCTGTGAAGTTACCAGCCGGTGTTCTGAAACCTGATCTTGGGCCCAAGACATATATTGCATATGGAATGGCCCAAGAACTTGGTAGAGGGGATTCTGTTACTAAACTTCATTGTGATATGTCGGATGCGGTAATATTCCAATCCAAACTTTATTATAAACTAGAGTCGCAGAATAGGTGGGCTCCAAATGGGTTATCGTTGGTGTGGGTTGAAATGGGTCAAGTGGCCCAAAACACTTATTTCAAAAAAAATATAACTTTAATATATGGCAAAAATTTCCGAATTACTTGTTTTAGGAGGTTTTATTCAGTAAAACACACTTTGCTTGACTTTCAACCTGTATGACACATTTCGTTTAGCTTTTCTTTTTACTGTACTCCTTTAACCCATCAACGGTTAAACATGATCCATATTTACCCATTTATAAGTAAACGGTATAAGGTTCAGGTGAATATATTGACGCACACCGTGGAAGTATCAGTTAGTGGCGAGCAGCAGTTATCAATTGAACAGTTAAAGAGAAGACACAGGAGTCAGGATGAAAAAGAGATGAATGAAAACCATGTTTATTGTGGTAATGATATTGGTGGTTATAAAGAGGAATCTACTTCAAATGAGATTGGATATAAAGGAGATACTGAAGAAACAGGTGGTGCTCTTTGGGATATATTCAGAAGAGAAGATGTGAAAATGTTAGAGGAGTATCTATTAAAGCATTCCAATGAATTTCGTCACACATATTGCTGTCCTATCAATCAGGTATTACACAACACAATCTCTTCTGTTAATTTTCCTTGTAGCTTATTTCTTTATCTTTTGACCTCGAAGTTATGAAGTTTGAATATTTTTGGCTAACCTTTGAAGGTTGAATGGTTTACGTAGGTTTATAACCCTATTCATGATCAAGCATTTTACTTGACAACGAAGCATAAAAGGAAGCTAAAAGAGGAATATGGTTAGTATTCACTACTTTAACCCACTCATGTAAGTGTAAATAAACAGTGACAACCATGAGGTCGTTGTAATCCTTTTAGGTGTGGAACCATGGACTTTTCAACAACATCTAGGAGAGGCTGTTTTTATTCCTGCTGGATGTCCACACCAAGTGCGGAATCTTAAGGTAAGTTCCATTTTTTTCTTCTTTTTTTAAGAAAAGCAAAGGCATTATCATTACCATGAAAAACCAAAGTACATCAAATTGTCTGTGCAACCACAGAAGTTTGCAAGATACAAACTTGAAAACTGTAACCAACAACACACGAACTACACAAGAAATAGATTACCAAAATCACAGGCGCTATCCAATGTTTGGTTCCTGCAACTCGATCATATTTAATCGGCTAAACTGCTATCATCTTCCAATCTCTGTTTTTGTTTTTGAATCGCGATCAGCACACAAACCATCTGCCAATAAGGACTCCCACCTGCATATGTCTTTAGACTGAACCTGGAAATGTTAACCAATCTGCACACAATCCAATCTTCTTCCCAAAACGATGCCACAGTCAATAATACGTCTGGTGTTGGAACTCAACAAGCCGCCTCCAAGCACTTCTTCCCTTTTTCAAAAATTACTTTGTTTCCATTTCTCCATATCAAGTAAATAAAGCACCAAACTGAAGCCATCCACCTCCTCCGCGTATCCTCATTTTGCCATTTAACCCACCAAAATTGATTAAATCTGTGACTGTTCCAATATTTTGATTTGAAAATCCCCACCAATTAAAAAACTCACTCCACAATACCTGTACCTCTGAGCAATCTATGAAGGCATGATCTAAACTTTCTACATCATTCCCACATCTAGGACACAGAATTGAATCCAAATCTATCCCCATCTGATCTAATTTTGATCTCCCAGGGATTTTTCCATGTCTTAACCTCCAAACAAAAATTATTACCTTTTTTGGAACCATCTTACGCCATTTTGTGGCTGGGGCATTCTAATCCACTTTGAGTGTTTTTGTATCAATTATACCTCTTAAAACCTTCACCGAGAACACTTCTTCATTGTCTATCCACCATTTGAACTTGTCTACCAATCTGTGTATTGGTCTACAGTCTCCTAATTTGGAAACTAACCTATCTAATTCACCAAGATCTCTTCCTCTTACTGCCCTTTTCCAGCCCCAATTCCAAACTCGTCCTCCTCCTTCGAAGCTACTCGTTTCTATTTCTGTAACTTGTTTGTTTGATATTAATCTACAGTCTTTGAAATTCATCGCCTAATCTAAACGGTCCCAGCCACCTGTCCAACCAGAACCTTACCGACTCTCCGTTCCCCAAATTTTTTTCCTAGCGACAAACCAAGCTGAATTACAAATCTGTTAAGATTTCTTCCTTCTTTAAGAATGTATAGTGTCATTTCTGCTCAAAGCCATGTCGACTTTTTCCACCCCCCCTCCGAGTCACTATATACACCTTTTTTTTGAATCTTAATTTCATTATTAACATGCATGCCACACATTATGTTGGTTTGTACCATTGTTTGCCAAGATGCAACCATAAAAATAGTCAATTATATCATGTTGGATCGACCATAAGGCCACACTTCTGATACGTGGGCCTTGGATTGAGTTGATGTATGAAAAGTCAACCTGGTATAGTGGTAGGAGTTGATGAATTCAGGGGAATCAGACTTACCACCACCTTATGCAACATGTAAAAAGACTCTTTAGTCTTAGTGGTCGGGCAAAACTAATATTTAGTCATTAGTTGCAATAAGAAAAAGAGAACGGGCTGAAATAGGTCATTGTCTTCAAATTTAAGAGTGTTGGCTGCTAATTATGGATTTATGGGCAGGATACTGGCTCAGGGTCCATTTTTAAAAATAATAGTTGGACAGCAGCCTGATAGGCCAGCTTTCAACATGTTTTGCATGTATGGTAGTCTCGGGTATGCACTCAAGATAGATCATTGATTTCTCTTGTTTCAACTACTACCAAAAGTCTTGTTGTCGAACCAAATTGTCATTGCTACTTGGAGATTGGACTTGTAATGTTGCTATGTCTCCTACCAAGTATCTTAAGTCTCTTTTCATCTCATTATACATATCACATATTTGAGTATCTTATTAAAGAGAGACTTGACTTTGGAGCAAACAAGGGATGCAATGCCTTTAAAGAGAGGTTTAGTTTACTTAGGAGTTAGGACATATGATGTGCCAATATGACAACAAATGACCCTAGGTGAGCATGATCCAAGGGTTATTAAGGGGTTATTCAAGGATTGAGCCAAAACATGCAATGTCCAAGGAAGTTCAAGTATACGTAGTCTCCTTGACATCAACCCTTTTTGTTGCAAAGGGAATTTGGAACATTTGATTAGTATGCTGGGTGTATGTGCAATGACATAACATACTTGTGTTAACGTCTTGAGGACCTACCGTCTTGCACACTTAGGGGCTGTTTGTTAAAACATAATGATTAAGTACCGAATGGTTTTATGATATGAATAATTCAAAGGCTTTGTATAAAACTGCCTCTGAATGTGACATGTTGTTTGATAAGGGTTCTAGATGAACAATTTGAATAATGCAAATTACCATTTTAACCTTAACAGTGATTTGTTATATTATAAGATATGATTGATTAACAAGGCAACGCGTGAAAGAAGAGGTATTAGGGTAAAATATTTGGAGCTTAATGATTTAGAATGTACTTTAAGGTGGAATGATTCGGCAATGTTCTTCTGTTTCATTCAGCATAACCTTCATTCAGAGGCTACATTCAAACGCGCCGAATGTTGAACGATTCAGCTGAATGGTTCCATTCAGCAACAAACAAACAACCCATTTAAAGAAGATGGAATATATAATATAAGATTTGATGACAACTATCTCTGGATATTAACGTGATCTATAACATGATTATAAATGGTAAATTAAAGTTCAATCGGTTTTATAATGTGTTATAGAATAAACATTTGAGAATAATATGCCAAAACGTTAGGGGGTAATGTGTGGAAGTGTTGCACACTCTACTCGGTAAGCTAAGAAACAGGATTAATAAACATTTGGGAATAATATGCCAAAACGTTGATGGGTAATGTGTGGAAGTGTTGCACACTCTACTCGGTAAGCTAAGAAGCAGGATTGCTTGAAGGGAAATCTCTTGGCTCAACATCTCAATTATAAGAGGCATATTTCCTCCAATTTTACTATTAACAAAATACATTCTTGAAAACTATAACTCTTTACCCTAAAATTTGTGTGTGTGAAAGAGACGGTCAAAGTCAACTTTTTCTTTAGAATGTTTTCATTTTGATAACTTGCTTATGTGTTGATACCGAAAGAGGAGGGCATCCATTTGGAAAATCGGTGTCTTTCTTTGGAGGAGATTTAGATCCACGACATCTATCAAAAATATTTGGAAGTCCAAATCTCTATCTTGGTCTCTTTCTAGTAATCAAATATTCATGCTAAGCTACAAAGAGCGGTTCTTCTCGAACAAAATGGAACACAACTATTCTAATCCTTGGCTATACGCACCTACCTAGGTAATCAGATCCCTTTCTTGGTATTCCTAAAAAAGGAAAGGTTAGGGAGAAAACATATTCTTAGAAAATAGTGGAAAATATCATTCTTACTGAAGAACTGAACAATGTGAAGGTGGATGTGAAACACACACCATGGTGCCACGAAGATGAAATATTGCCCACGAACTCCCTCCCTTCCTCCCCAGCTTTAAAAGGAAACTAATGAAGTAAAAGCTTTTTGGAAGGAGATCGTCTTGCCTTGTAGTCAATTGCTTCGCGTGTAAGAAGCATTTCACAACCATGTGCCTAATTTATTAAAAAATGAAAAATTAGACTAATGATATACTAAACTTGAAATCATTATAATCCATTCGGTTTTATAACGCATGACATCTTAATGTTGTCTTATCATATCGTCCTTAAATTTTTTGTTTATTTTTAATCCACATTATAGGCCTGTCTATTATTATATCTTTAAAAGTAAACCAAAAGAAAGACGTATACGACCACTCGTAGTCATGACATGCATGACTGTCATAACTGATTGTCACATCAGTTTTTAGCCTATGACATAGTCATGACTAAACTGTCTTAGTCATGACATGCATGACTAACCTCTACATCATCACCCATTTTCATGTTACAAACAAAAAAAAGGGTTTGAGCCGTTGTAGCTCGTCATGGTGGTGACAAGCAGACCTATGACGAGCGAACAACAAACTACGCGTAATGGGGGACGACGGCTCACAAGCTCGTCATGGTAGACGACGAGCCACCACTACGGGTGGTCAAAGTTTGATTTGTCATATAACAAAAAAAAGAGGGTTTACTATGTATTAAACTATACACTTTTTCTATTTTGTATTATATTTTTTTATCATGATTGTAGCCTAGCAGTTGGGGACATAGAATTCAAACCATCACACTATGCCATTTAGCTATGGGCTACATGATTTATCATCTTCATTTTAGCAAAGACCCCCTAGGGTGGGTTACCAAAAAATAACTTGAAAACCTTACTTCTAATTTGTTGATATTCTGTGAGAAACTTTCTATTGTGTGTAAAAAAACTTATGTCGGTTTTTTATTGTATGTAATGTATGTTACATATAATAGATGTAAATTAAAAGTTTGATACACACGATAGAAATTATTATAGCTCGATAGACGATAAACTAAGAAAAACAATATAAAGGTGAATATGTTTTGGTGAAGTGACCTGAAAAATGAGCAACAACCTTGATGATAATGTGGTTGAGATTTGTCTCATGGGTGAAAGACTCGAAGGTGTCCAAGAGAGTAGCAAAAGCAAGAGCGAGCGAACAAAAAGGCATGTATGCTATTTGATAAGCATGAAGGAGACAAACGGGAGCTAAACAAAAAATGAGCAACAACCTTGATGATAATGTGGTTGGGAATTGTCTCATGAGTCAGACTAAAAGGTGGCCAAGAGAGTAGCAAAAGCAAGTGCTAGTGAAAAAAAGCCTAGTTGATATGCTATTTGATAATCATAAAGGAGGAAAACAGGAGCTAAAGCAAAATAAGCAACAACCGAGATTTGTCTCACGGGTCAAGGACTCAAAGGTGGCCAAGAGAATAGCAAAAACAAGAGAATTCAAGGCATTCTCGAAAATAAGGTTGTCAAAATCGAGATCTTGTTATGGATTATTTTAGTTATTACAAGATTGAAATCATAAGATTGAATCAAGATCAAAAAATTGTACTCAAACGCCCTAGAATGACGAACCTATATTTACTTTGTTATTTTATATTAATAAATTAGCATATCTACAATTTTACAATTAACTAGCTCAAGCCAAGTCAAGATCTTGCGATTATATGGTTAAGATCATATCCTATGCCTGCAAATTGAGATAAGTTTTAGTTAAATGAAATCGTAACATCAAGATCAGATCTTAACAATCATGCTTTGGTTATCCATATCTCTTCTTCATATCTCTTCTTTTCTAAGTATGCAAGGAAAAAAGACTATTTTATTGTACTTCATCCGTCTTAAAAACATTGTCCACTTTTGACTTTTTAAAGTTTCCATTTTTCAACTTTGATCTTAATCCATCCGTTCTAAAAACATTGTCCACTTTTAACTTTTTAAGTTTTCATTATTCAACTTTGACCTTAAATATATGCAAAGTATATGAATGGATTGTGTTTTAAATGTATTATCATTGGTATAATTAAGGAAGACTTTTGCCACCTAAGAGCGCATGATTAGATTATTATTTAGAGTAGGATTCCTGCTTCATCAAGTATTATATAACACAAACAAAAATATTTTAGATCAAAGTTGAAAAAGAAATACTTTAAAAAGTCAAAAGTGGACAATATTTTTCCGACAAGGGGAGTAGATTGTTTTAGACTTTACAAGATCGAACTTATAACATCGGATCAAGATTTGAAGATTCTACTCAAATGCCCTGGAATGATAATATGGAAATTCTAACATTGGATTGTTTTAGACTTCATATGTGAAACCATTAAACCCATTTACCTTTTTATTTTATATTTATCAAAATTAACACAACTATAGATTTTTATCTTATTAACTCAAGCCGGGTAGGATCAAACGATCAAGATCTGCGATTCTATGGTCAACACAACAAAGTCCAATTGTAAGCAAAACATTATACATAATATGTAGGGTTATTATCATTCTTGATTGGGACTTTCAAATCATAGAACTTACCATGGTATTACAATTTGATATACCAGGTTACTTTCTAATAACGGTTTTCTCTTCATGTCAATATTGTTACAACATGTTTTCTTCAGCATTGACTTCGTTTTCTCTCGAAGAGTTCGTTGAGGTGGTGTTGGGAATGTTTAGATGGAAAAGATTTTGAGCATTTGCCAAAGTGGGTCAGATTCTTCACGAGTGTGAACTAAATCAAAATCATAACAAAAATAATAATATCAGTTATAAAATATGGATATTTTGGTATAAAAATAAATAAAAGAATTAAATAGTTATTAAGAACATGTTGAACAAGTTTTCACATAAATACGATAGCCTAGTTTTAAAAGTTTAATATTTGAAAGTTAGATACATGCAATAAAGTAATATGTAAAGTTTGATACATTTTTTAAGAAGGTTGCCTAAAAAAATTCCATTAGTAGCAAGAATAAAAAGATGACAGTTTTTCTACATACATAGATCAACTGGTATGTGTGTCACCATTTCTCAAACTTGGATCCGCCTCTGCGCACAACATCATGATAAATAGATCAAAATAGTTAAATCAACAAAAAATGTTAGCTTCCACATCATCTTTGATGTAGTAACTATCCTTTTATCTAAGAGGTCAAAAGCAATAATAAAGTGGATAAAGATCCTCTCATGTTATGGTTAAACATGATTAGTCATGTTTTCTTACAAATATAGGAGTGAGACTATTATTTTAAATCAAGATTGAGTCTCTTTGTAAGTGACACTCTCATGTTTGTAAGAGAGCATGAGTGTTAACCAAAACATGAGAGGATTTTAATCTAAATGAGTTAAATTAAGGAGTGAAGTATATTAAAAACGGTTAAAAATTAAGCTTTTTTTCATGAAATTATCTTATAAGTCATCCAAAGCACATGAGCCACCACAATGATCGTGTGATTTTAAAATCCACGATTGATTGAGCGTAGGATTTTAAAATCCTTTGGAAACAGAGGGATTTCAAAATCTTTAAAGGTATGATTTCCTTGTGTTGTTGCCCCCACCTCTGTCAGACCTCCGCAGCCACTGCCGCCCCCACCTCTGAGCACCCTGCCGCAGCCCCCTCGTCGAGCCACCCCACTGCCACCACCTCCAGCCATCCCACCGCCGCCCCTGCTGCCACCTCTGGCCATCGCTGCCACCGCAGATGTCATCAACAACCTTCATATCATTGATTTTAGAACAAGAATCCGCCTCCCTATCACATTCTAAAGCCAACCAAACACGTTGGGATTTGAAATCGAAATCCACAAATCAAAAGCCCTCTTAGTAGTTGTAAATGAAAAATGGATTTTCTTGTCCTCATGGCTATATCTTGTTAGAGATTTTGGAATCTGAAATGTTTATATTATATCCTTGCAAACCTCTCATTTATTGCTTCCTTTTCTTGTAGTCTTGTACGAAAGTTGCAGTTGACTTCGTTTCTCCAGAGAACATACAAGAATGCATCAGATTATCACAGGAGTACCGTCTGCTTCCAAGTAATCACAAGTTCAGAGAAGATAGACTAGAGGTACGTAGTAACATTTTAACACCTAATTAGCTTACTACTTTTCATCAAAACTTCTAGTAATGATTCATTTAAAATTGTACATTTTCATCAAGCAGATAAAGAAAATGGTATTGCATGCCATGCACAAAGCTCTTAGTGACTTTGAGGAGTTTATGTCGGTAAACAGTCAGAGTAATACATAGCAGCAAGTGATATGTAGCAGCAGTAGCAATCAAGTTAGTTACCATGGCGCGAGTTGAGATAAAGAAAATGATAAATAAATGCGTGTTCCAATGTTCATCGATCGAGTAAATGTAAACCCAATTGAGTTCCATTAGCGTTTAGTGTTTTTGAACTATATATTCTACAACGCCGTGACAAGAGCAGGCCGGATCTGTTATGTTGTAAAAGGGCAAATGGCCATTTAAGAAAGTTTAACACTATTTTATCCGTTTTGTTTTATTAGAAGTTCTTGTTCTTTAAACTTTTTAAGTCTTTACTTTTTGCAAAGTTGAGATGCTTCTAGAAGTGCTGGACTTGAAAGCTGAGATAGTCATACTAGATTGCTTGAAAAGCTTAGATATATCTGCTTCAAACAGTCAAAGGCTCAAAGCTGATTTGCTTGATTAGAAAATGTGCAGGTATATTTATTATTAGTGTAGACAAACTATTCAAATATTATAATTCTGTACAAAGAAGGGTTGCCCTCACACTAACTTGGTGTTGTAAGTTTTAAATGTGAACTAGAAGTTGAGGAAAGAAAGTAATCTTCACTGAAAACATGTGGTTAATTTAGACAAACAATTATGTTTCAGGAGTTTAAACGTACACTTGCAAAGCCCCTTTCTAGCTAGGTTCCAAGAGTTGTAAAATTTTAATTTCCGTCAAAATTAAAATACTAATTAAGGAAAATGTTTTAATTAAATGCCCCGAAGGTACTATTACCCAACTAAACAAATTCTTATATTTAAAACCAGAGTATCAATTCCATTTTTCACGTAACCGGTTATGTTTGTCATTTCTGAATTACGTACCCAAGTGACCAACACGTACGGACATGGCATTATTTAATTTTTTTCAGTAAGTTATTTAATTAAAAAAGAGTTAATTGTCTAAATGATCTAATCCTAAAACTGCCACTCTAGTCATGTACCTTTAGAATTGGTATGGATGGTTTCGACTTTAGTAACGGCTAATATTAGAAAGAACCAAACTCATAACAAAATAGGTTGTAAAGGACCATTCATGCCGCTTTTAAGGTGAAAACAGCAGCTTTTGGATAGTTAAAGTACCGTCCAGACAATTAACTCTAGGGAAAAAAATTATTTGTTTTTTTTATTAACCACTAATTTATTAATGTTTAAATAATGAATTAGAACTAATTAGATTGTTGTTGAGTGTTATCAAGAAACCTAAGTCTGGAGTTGACCACACACAACTCTAGGACACAAAAACACGTACCCATTCAAGAACGTACACTCAACAACCCCTTCAAAAATCATCTTCAAACTTCATGTAGCATCTGGAAATCAATTTTGTAAAACCATTCAAAAACACTCAATTATTATAGGACCTGGAATTTAAAATTTTCAGTTTTCTAGATTGGGTCTGGAAGTTTACGAGTCGGACGTACGTGGAACAATTTAAAAACACTGTGCTTTCACACCTTCAAACTTTAAGAATTTGATCTAGAAGAACACCATCTGGAACATCATCTTTAAAATATTTTAACTTAATTAAGAACACGTACCGCCTTTGAACTTTAAGATACCAATCTTTAATAACACCGAATATTGGCTGTAATCTGAACTTAAAACAGACATCCAAATCTTCTTCGATCACTCAGAAACACTTGCGCTAACATCTATATGGTACAAACTTAGAACAACTTCTTATTTCCGCACTCTCTCACATCATAGTGAAAACTTAACCAAACTACTGTTGAATGGAAGGAGCAGGTACAATGCCCCATCTCTTCCTCACTTCCTCTAAATCTTCGTGAAAATGCTTCTCATAATAAACACACATAGAAGGTCAGTCGATTTCATGCCTGCCCGAACTGCCCAAGGGAAGTAATGCTGGTAAAACAACCATCTTTGTTTGTCACTAAACCTTGCAGTTTAAGGCCTATCTTGATCACTTTTGAAGTTAAGGGACCAAATCGAAAGAAATAAGATAGTTAAAGAACCAAATTGACAATTAACTCTTTTGGAAATTGCAAACCCCAAACACCGTAAGATGTTAGCAATTTGGATTATATATATATATATATATATATATATATAGAGAGAGAGAGAGAGAGAGAGAGAGAGGATGATTCATGCGAGAAGCATTAGTTTTGCGAGAAATGCGAGAAGCTTTATTAACCACATGATTAGACAATCAATGGCTAAGATTATCTATGGCATTTTTGTAAATAAGTTGAAAATCGGTATTAGTAATTAAATAAACCAAGGGTAAATAAGACTTCTTACTTGAAATTATATTTGATCGATGTCGAAGTGACGATCAAAAATAAACCTAATTACCTTATACTAGATAGGGCAAACGGGTATCGAATCCACGAGGAGCATGTGGTTAGTATTTAAATCTTATGTTCGATTGTAAATTAAAATCCAAAGTTGTGATTGAGTTTAGTAATTTTCTAGATTAACTACTAAGTATGGAAGAACAAGAAGCAATAATAAAAGATTGGTTGTAACAAATATGTGGAAAATGTAATCGCTAACGGTTTCGGGTCTAGTTAAAATACGCTCAAATGATTACTAAAACATGTAAATGAATAGGCTACATAGACATAACCATTAACTCATTAATTGAATCGAATTTGGGTACGGATTATGCCTTACCACACCAATCGTCTTATCCTTAACTACACTACACTAATGGTGGAATCGGAACGATTGGGGAGCTCACAATAACACCGTCTTAATACTCAAAATCAACCAACAAGTGTTCACACAAGAATGAAAGATATAATCATATGGAATTAATCTCAAAACCAACATTCAAGTATTCATATACACAATTGTTCATCAAATATAAACATAAATTAACCAAACCCTAATCCCGGTTGCAATCACGGGGTGTTTAGCCGAGCATGATGGTGTTGAAAGATGCAAATATGGTAGTAGAAGACATCTTCAAATGATAGA